>JAOXYD010138026.1:0-10802 GCA_028565735.1 Pinacopodium congolense | reverse complement strand
AATTTACTAAATTAATAAAATTAAGAATAAAAAAATAATCATAATAAGGGTAAGGGTATTTTGGTCTTTTTGTTTGTTATTCCTTTGTCATTCCAAGTTTATATTTTCAAACCAAATACTAGTATAGAAATTCTTTAGTAGTAAACCAAACAAAGTAATACATATTCCATTCTATTCATCATCTATTCTATTCCTCATCTATTATATTCCTAAAGAATAGTTATTCCATTACTTATCTATTCCATTCTTTAAACCAAACATATAATTAGGGTAATAGTAGAGAGAAAAGTAGGTATGCAGTGACACAATAGAGATAAGTAATAGACAATGACGTAAAAATAGAGAATGTACGGAGAGAAAAACCAACTTTTAGGGGAATTCACACATGCTCATCAAGAGGTGGTCAAGCACTGGTTGGAATAAGTCATGCACGTGTAAGTAAAAGCTCCTATGTTGAGCAAGCATATGCACACAGAAAAATGCTAGTTCCATCTCCAACTTATAGTTCTTAAAATCCTTTAATTATATTAAATTAATTTGTTTTAATTATATTATGATTAAATTAAATTAACACCTAATAAATTTAGAAAAATTATTTTCTAAATGTCTAAAAATTATTTTCAAATGGTTACATTTGTTAGGATTATATGTGGCATTTTGTTTAATTTTTCAAACTTGAATTATTAAATTAAATTAGTTATCAAATCGATAATTAGAAGAAAGTAAAATGTAAAAGGATATTTTTCATAATTGTATTGTGTTACATATAATTAATATAATGAAATGAGGTCAAGAAAATTTTAATTCCTTTATTAAATATTTACATGTTTAGAAAGAATATGATTGTTATCTTTCATTATTATAAGATTAAACTAGAGTTCTATTTATTGTTAATCTTGTTGAGTAAATTCAAGGTCATTTTAATATAAATATATTTGTTTTTATAACAATATGTCTTATTTAACTAAGTTTGTATGATTTGAATGAACAAATTCATGATTATACAAATTTAAAGGTAACGGTAAAAATAATATATAAGATATATTTTAGTAAAGAGTTGTCAATTAATGGATTTAGAAGTTACATAAGAAGAGATTGATAAGAATTTTGTCTATGTAATATTAATTTAGTTGGTTTGTTGAGCAAACTTAATATTTGTTAAATTAGAATGGATCTTAGCTTACTAAGAAATTATATGATAATTTTTCGAATTAATCGGAGGTAATTAATTCATTCAAAATAGTAGAAGTGACTAAATCTTTTATTGAAATCCTTAGTTTATTTTGTTTTATTGCATAAATTAACATTGGCTCTTTTATGTTTTGGTTATTAGAAAAAGAGTATGAATTTTTCTTTGGGGTGCGTTATGGATGCTAATAAATTGATTGGACCTGATTTATAGGACTAGTAACATAACTTGAGAAGTATTCTCAAGTAAGAGAAGAAGTTATGCATTCTTTATACTATCATTCCACTTAAGCTTGAAGTAGGTGCAGCTAATGATGCCTAGAAGAGATATCAATATCATATTAATAATGATGGGCAAGTGATGTGTGATGTTAGCTATCATATATCTTAAGCTTTAGTAGTAGTATAAGAGTATAGATGTCAAGTCTATAATATTGCATCTTCAATAGTTGTTTGCCATATAAAGTTAGGTGAAAATGTTTAAGACTTTTCGAGCACTATATCAATGCAGAATGGCACCAAGATTCTTAGTAGAGTTATATATATAGAAAATGATTAGTTATACTGAAAAATTATGCCAATTGAATTATTTCATAGATCATGAGTTGATTAGTGATTGAGTGCTCTAGTCTCTTACCTTAAGCTTTTCTCTATTCATAATGAACTTTAATTTAAACCAAAATGATGTGGCATGATCAAAGCTATTAAATAAGCTCAAGACCATAAAATGGAGCCTTAAGAAGGAATCCACTTCTATTCTTATTGTTGATTCTTCATAGAGTAAGAGAAAGATCATCAAGAAGAACAAGAACAAGAAATAAAAGTCTTCTTCTAAGGTAGCACAGCTAACTAATGGTGTTAAAAAGAAAAATGAAAGGGCATTTATTTTTACTATGGGGTTTGTGACACTAAAAAAGGAACTACAAAGCTTATTTTACTAACTTGATAGAAAAATAAACAAAAAGGTAGCTTTATCATCTAGTATATTTATAATTGAGATTAATCTTTTTTTTTTGTTCAAAATCTTAAGTATTAGATATAAACTATAGATCTTACATTTGTAATAATATGTAGGTGCCACCAAAGAGTATATCATTGAGGAAAGATGTACTGGACTTGTGAGTTGGCAATAAAACATGAGTTTTGCATTAGCTTTATGAACTTGTTTTTTACCTTTGTCTTATGTCCTTGAACTTTTTAATTGTTATTATGTTCTAATGATTACTAGAAATGTTATTTCGATTTTTTTTAGATATGAATGGATTTGTCTTTAGGACTAAGAATAATTTTTTTTATAAAGATTATGTTTATTATGATCTAACTTACTTGCAAATGGTTTATATGAATTAGATATGAAAGGACAATCTTCAAAATAAATAGTAAGAAATTTAAATTAAGTGACCAAAATCTATCCTATTAATCACATTGTAACTTAGGCTATATCAACAAAATCATAAAGTGACATAAAAAAGGATATTTAAAAGGACAATTTGCTAGTGAGTTATGAGATCTTATACATTTAGATGCATGTGGCCATATGACTATTTATGATAAAGGCACATATACTTATTTCATTACATTTATAGATGATCATTCTAGATACAGTCATGTGTATTTAATGAAAAAAAATCTAAATCATTTGAAAAATTTAGAAAAAATTAAACTTGAGCTTAAGAAATAAATTGATAAAAGTATTAAGACACTTATAACTAAATATGGTGGAAAGTACGTAGATTACAAGTTTCTTGGTTATTTAAAAGAGAATGGATTTCTCTCATAATCAATTCCACCTAAAACTCTACAATACAATGGCGTGACTGATAGGAGAAATCGTATTCTACTAAGTGTGATATGTTTTATGATGGATCATATAAATCCTGTAATTTTCTTCTGGGGATATTATGCCTTTAATATTGTTTCTTACCTTGTAAATAGAGTTCCATCGAAATTGGTTAACAATACTCCATATGAGATATAAGTTATTAATAGATAAAATTTGTCACATCTAAAAATTTATGGATGTGATGCTCATATGAAATATGCAATATCTCATAAGTTTCAAGCTAAATCAGAAAAGTGAAAATTTATGGGGTATTAGAAGGAGAGTATTAAATTTCAATTTTATCATTCTCTTAAACAAAAAAATATTTTTCTCAAGATGTGCTACATTTCTAGAAAGAGAATTCATTTTTAAAGAAAATAGTGGAAGTGATATAGAACCTAAGGAATTTTAAAAGTCACAAAATTACATCCAAGTGGAGCAAGAACCTCAAGTTGATACATTAGATGTATAACTAATGGTTTGAGATGCATATAGTCCATGACTCTCTTATAGGGTACATGGTCCTCCTATTATATTAGGTTTACATATTGAAAATGAGAAAGATGATGTATTGCTTATAGATAATGAGCCCACTAATTTTAAGAAAGTATTGTTAAACATTGATTTTTTTTAATAGCAAGAAGTCATGAAATTTGAAATAAAATTCATATACATTAACTAATTATGTACTTTGGTTGATGCATTTGAAGGTATCATATATATTAGGTGTAAGTAGGTTTTTAGGAGAAAAACTGTTGTAGATAGTAATGTACATGCATACAAAGTAAAGCTAGTGGCAAAAGGTTTAGAAGAAAAACTAACATAAATAATAATATAAGTGCATACAAAGTAAGGCTAGTGGAAAAAGATTATAAATAAAAATAAGGAGTTAATTTTGATGAAACTTTTTTACTAATAACAATACTTTAATCTATAAGGATTATATTGGATTTAACTGAATATTATTATTATTATGAAATTGGGAAAATGTATGTCAAAATAGAACTTCTCAATGAGAATTTGCTTAAGGATGTGCATATGAAAAAAATAAAAGTTTTTCAATATGAAAAGTTTTCAATCTAGTATGCAAGTTACAAAATTCTATTTATGGACTTAAGTAAGGTTCACAGAGTTGAAACATCAATTTTAATAAGAATCAAAGAGCTTGATTTTTATAAAAAATGTAAATGAGCCTTGTGTTCATAAAAAAGTTTGTAGGATTACATTCATTTTCCTAATCCTATATAGAGATGATAAATTGCTGATAAAAAAATGATATACCTGTGCTCCAATTTTTAAAGATTTAGGTTTTCTAAAAACTTCTTAATGAAGGATATAAAAGAAGCAACCTATATTTTATGAATAAAGATATATAGAAATAAATTAAAAAGGGTTGCTTAGTTTACTGTGTACATAAAGAAAATGTTAAAAAGATTTAGTATGGAGAATTCCTAGAGTATATTCTTACCTATGTTAGATGGGATTTGTTTCTATAGGAGTATATATTCTAAGACATGAGAAGAGAGAAATAAAATGAATTGTGTTCCACATGTTTCAACTATTAGATCAAGCATGTACCATGTACAGGACTAGATATTTCTTATATTTTGAGTATAACAAGTAGATATCAAACCATTCTTGGTGATGGCACTAGTTAATGTGACAAGCATCTTAAAGTATTAAAGAAGACCAAAGATTTTTTATTAATTTATAAAGGAGCTAAATTGAGAGTTCATAGTTATTCATATACGAGTTTTCAGTCTGTTCATAATGTTAACAAATAACAATTAGGGTAAATATTTACTCTTAATGGTGGTATTATTAATTATGAGATTCAAATTAAATTTTAAATTATTTTAAATTGTTTCCAGTCATAGTTTCATTAAGACAAGGCATTAATAAGATGGTAAAACTAAAAAATGTTTAAAATTTTTCAATTTATGAAAAAATAATTATTTGTCAATTTATGAAAAAAGTAATTAATCTTATAGATTAAGGTATGAAAATACTTAAACAAATGTTTTAGTCCTTATTAAAGAATAAATTTACTAAACTAACTTGATTATGAAGGTTTCAAATTAAGTACTACTTATGTGTTTGTAAATTACTATATTATGATATTTATATAATTAATCATTAGGCTTCAAACTAGTAAAGTTATCTCATATATGAATTATTATGTTTTAATGCTACTTATGACCTATTTTATAAAGTATATTAGTTAGTAGTATTTGGATATAATAAACTACAAGGAAAAAGTTGAATGAATTAATAGAACATTTATCACGCAAAAGCAATTAGGGAGACTATTCAACTGTTCTTGATTAGCAATGGAGTAAATTGAAAATTGAAAATTTATTTTTAAATATAAATTATAAATTATTTACTAATTAGTAATAACAAAAATGATTAGATTATTTATAATAGACATTAATTTCATATTCTATTTTCATTTGGAACATTAGAAGATGAGAAAATTAAATTGTTCATTATAAATATGCATGGATAGGTTAAGTCAAACTAGTTTGATATTTCTAATATATGGGTTGTAATTTCATGTTGCTATACATCAATCTTAATCTATAATTATAAATTATTTAATTATATAATTAAAGATAAATTAATAAAGAGTTTTAATTTATCTAATTCTAATTTTGAATTAGAGTTATAATTTATAATCATTACCAACATATTATAAACTTAATGAATCGTATATAAAGGCCCACAATGGGAGAGAAAATAATTAAGTTGGACTTAATTGTAAAGTTTAAGAAACTTTAAGGATCAAATTATAATTTATAATTAATTTTATTATTAACAAAATATTGTTTTTCTTATATAAGTAAGAGGAATAAATAACTTGCACTATTATTTTCTTTCCCTGACTTATGGATACTATTATAAAATGGACATTTAAATAGTTATGGTTGATAGATTGTAAAGGAAAAAACGATTCAACAGAAAAGCTAAACTAGATTTATTAAAATCCTTATTATTTCTCATGTTTTTTATTTAAGTAATATTTGATAAAGTGATATAAAAAAATTGTAAAATATATCAGCTACGCCTATGATTTGATCATGCTTGATTTCTTAATAATTGGTGAATTCCATTAGCTATTAAGTTGCATATGAATTAAAGCTAAAATGTTCAAGAAGCTTTGGTTTGGATTTATAACTAGTTTTGAAAGATTATTTAAACATTATGAAGTGTCGAGGAAACTTTTTATAAAGGAGATGTCTATTTTATTAAAGAGCAAGAGTTCGTCTATAAAAAACTATTAAAGAGATTCAATTTGACACACTTATGTTGGAATTTGAAGTTGATATCCTTTCCTATATTAAACTCAATTATCTAAGTAAAAACTTCAATGCTAAATGAAAAGAGGTAAGTGGAAAGGGAATCTCCTTATTGAAGAACCTTTACCCCTCTAAAAATTAGAGATCATTCACTATTAACTAAAATGGAAAAAAAAGTGGTGAAACTCTATGAGAATTAATTGATAAATTAAATGAAAAGGTTTTTCAAAATCAATCTTTAATATGTAGCTTTGATATTAAAGAGTGTCATAATAGTTTTAAAATAATTTTTTACCTAGTAAGATAGTGTCTCCATTGCCATGCCTTTGAATGAAAGACCCTTGAGAAGCATTGACACTTAATTTGAAAACCATATTAAGTATGCTAGTTAACATTTTAGAGACGATATTATATATTTTATTGCTATAGGATATAATTTTATAGTCGTTCAATCTTAATGGATTAGGCACTTTCAAAATCAAACTAATATGTTTCTTATTGATTTCATAGAGTATTTTCCCTTTATTGAAAATTTCTAGAATCATTAAAGAGACAATTTCAACTATTATCTAGTGCTAGGACTTATGTAAAATTTAGGGATTAAAGACATTTAGATTTGTTGCTTGGGAAGCATCTTGTTTGGTAAATGGTTGTATTAGTTATTCAATTTGATCTTAGGAGACAATGTTAGGAATGAAAGTATCAAGGTTAAAAATATAACTATGGGAGTTATCTATCAAGGGAATTTTTAAATATTGTAAAGTTTTTTTGAAAAATTAAAATAAATATTCTAAACTTATCTACTTTTAAACCATCCTAATTTGTGTTGGAAGCACTAGTATTATCAATCATTGCATAAACCAAATAATTAAATGAAAGGAAAGAAATTGTGGATATTTGTATAATTTGTTTTCAGCTTACTCAAGTCCCTCTTTGACTCATGAGAGAACATTTTTGTCATTGAAATCACTCAAAGTAAGACAAGGGTGAGCAATTTTAAAGCTAATATTAGGCCTTCCACAAGTGTTTCCTAATGAAAGAATTGCTAGAAGCATACACAAATGTTAGTTGTATCTTGTACATTAACTATAAAAAATCTATGTGAAGATTGATGAGTTAGTCAATTGGTTGAGAATGGGTGATCAAAACTCTATTATAATTTGAGACCACAAAATATGACTATTGTAATGGGACTAGTGGTTACTTCAAAAATTTATTACAATTTGAGACCATAAAATATGACTATTGTAATGGGACTAGTGGTTACCATAAACGACTTAGTTTATATTCACAAAAGAAAGGCCCTTACTAACCTTGTGAGCTTTTGTTTTTGTTTCTAGGAACCAAATTATTATATGATTTCTAGATTACAAGAAATCCTTAATTACATATTATTTATAGGGATAGTTTAATCCCTTCACATTCTAAGTGATGATGGACATTTACCTAGTTCGGCCAAGAGTCTTACCATATTCATCTTCTTAGTCTTTCTCACTACTGTCTTCTTGGTTAAACCTAAGGAGTAAGAAATTCCTAGCCTATCAATGGTAAGAGGGACTTCTAGTAGTGAAGTGATAGGCTCATGGATGAGTTGAGTGATATCAACTAGTTAGTCCTTGATGGCCACTTGATTATTCTAAGCAATTCGGTTATTGATCTAAAGTAGCTAGTTCCTTTTTAAGAACAATTTTATTTGAACTTTGTTCTAAGGGAACTACTATAAAATCTTCTTGTTCTAGTGATAATCACATTAGTTCATTAAATCCACCAATTTTAAACTTTTTTATTTGTAGCCTTCCAATCCTTAACATGTTTAGTATTAGTTATTTTCCACTAATAAATTAGAGGTATTTAGACCAAAATAAGATTCTCATCGTCATTTAATTTGTGAATCTTTAAGAAGTTAGGTAGATCTTTTTATCGGTATATCCTAATACAACTTATAACATACTCAATTCTCTTTAGGGAAGTTGTATTTTCATCTAATCATATTAATCCTTCCAATGCATGAGAAAAGTAGATCAGACCATTTATAGACTAATATTCAAGAGGGATGCTATGAAAGTTGACTAGATTGGTGCCATTTTATGTTTAAGTTTCTCTAATTTTAGTTATAACTGCCATTTTGGTATAAACAAGAGTTTTTCACCAATATGTTAGAGGCTTGAGTTGATTATTTCTAGTAATGACTACTTGTTTTTAAACTTAGATAGGAACAAGTGATCTTCATTGATCAAGTTTTGTTAAGACTTAACTTGCCCTAATTCATCGAAGCCCACCTATGAATTGTTGGAAAGGTTGGTCATTTTATTAATGAAGAAGTCAACTAGTGTTGATGACCACTAAGAGGCACCCAATTTTAGGATTGCCACTATTAAAGATATTAGTTTGTACTCTTACAACCAATTGGTTAGTTAAAAATTTTATATATGACACTATAAATTTATTTAATAAAAGCGTTCTCTATCTTAATATGTTTTTCTTAATTATATTTAATAATAAATCCTAAAGATCAAATCTCTAAAATAATTACTACGTAATTAAAAATTATGATAAGATAATAAATATAAGATATAAATAGCATTTTCATATTATTTTTTAAATGTTTATAGTTGTATTTCATTAAGATATGGTATTAATGGAATGGTAGGGCTAGTACACATTATGTTTATTTTATTCCTTAAATGTTTGTAGTTATATTTCATTAAAATATGGTATTAATGGAATGAGAGGACTAATACACATTATATTTCTTTGTTATAAAGAAAGTAATCAAGCTTACAAGTTAAAGTGTGAAAATACTAAACAAGTGTGTTAATACTTATTAGACAATAAGTTCACTTAATTATATCAATTATGATGATTCTGAATGGAATATTACTTGCACATCTGTGGCTTATCTTATTATGATAGTTTTATAATTTATCTTTAAACTTGAGAGTAATAAAATTATCTTATATATGGATTACTATATTTGATACTATTTATGACCTATTCTATGAAATAATCTAAAACGATAGTAATTAGATATAGTATGAACTATATAGAGATAGTTATTAATAAAGGATTCTTTTCTCTAAAGCAATTAGGAAGAATGTTTTATGGTTCTTAATTAGCGATGATTTGAGAATTCTTTGGTCAGAGTGAATTAAAATTTAAAAATTGTTTTCAAATATATATTATAAATTATTTACTAATTAGTAAGAACGAACATGATTAGATTATTTAGAGTAAATATTACTTTTATACTCTAATTGTAATTGGAACATTAGATGAAAAAAGAAATAAATTATACATTATAACTATGCATTGACAGGTTAAGTTAAATCACTTTGACATTCTTAACATTTGAGTTATCATGACATGTTACTAGATTTTCATCTTGATATGTGATTATAAATTATCTAATTAAAGAATTAAAGATAAATTAAAAGAAAATTTAATTTATCTAGTTCTAATTATGAATTAGAATTAGAACTAATAATTGTTATTAATATAATATAAATCTAATGGGTCATATATAAAGGACTATTAAAGGAGAGAAAAATTAATTAAGTTAGATCTAATTGTGAAGTTTTAGAAACATTAAGGATCAAATATGTGATATTTGATTTTATTAAGTTATAATTACAATAGTTTTGACTTCATTTGTAATTTCTAATTACTTTAATATTAAGAAACAATTGATTTTTCATATAAAAGAAAGAAAAAAAATGAGAATTAACTTGCACTATTCTTCTTCTTCTTTTGAAAAATGGTTTTTGATTTCTTTTATAGCTAGATATGCGAATATCATTAGAAATAGCTTATGGTTGACAGATTTGTAAAGAAAACAAGAATCAACATGTAAGCATAGTCAAGTTTGTCAAATTTTCATCTTTTATATTTATTATTTCTAGTTAATTTTTTTAAAGTGACCGTTAGGAAATTGTAAAAATTCTTATATTGCATCATGATTTGATAATGGCTGATTTCCATTAAAAGAGCCATTAGTTTACAAAGGGAGAACAAATCTTAGGGATTGAAAGATAGAGGAGTCATTTAAAAACCCTAAACAAGATTGTTTTGGGGGCAAAGGAACAAAAGAAGAAGGAGGAGTTGGAGTGTTCATAAGTGACAAGTAGTAGTTTTTTAGGGGAGGCAAAGGAGAATAGCATTAGCGAAAAAAAGGTACAAGAGAAGAGATGGACATAATAAGGAGTAAAGCAAGCAAGTTAGTAGGAAGCAAGGTAATTGAGTCTATCGGAGTTGGCAGGAGGAAGAACTTATGGTATGTTTGGTTGGGGGGAATAGCTATTCTATTCCCCCCTATTCCTAAGGAATAGTCATTCCCATGTTTGGTTGAGAAAATGGGTATGGAATGACTATTGCTTACCTCAACCCATCTTTAGCTATTCCTTGCCTATTCTTTTCTTCTTCTTTTTTTTTCTAATTTTAATATTATTAATATTATTGATAATAATAATATTTTTATTTTTATTTTTATTAATTTA
>JAOXYD010138015.1:0-10802 GCA_028565735.1 Pinacopodium congolense | reverse complement strand
ATCATTTTTAACTTCTTTACTTTCCATCACTTTCTTTTCATTCTTTTCTTCACTTATACCCTCCATTTCATTGCTATCAGAGACAGTGATGGCCATAACATGTTCCTTAGAAGTAGGTTCAGGCATAGAAGGTACGGGTCTAGGTAATCTCTCATCTAAGAGCTGTGAAATTTTACCTACTTGAGTCTCTAAATTCTTAATTGAATTGTCATGAATTTGCATACTAGACTCATTTCTTTGAATATATTTCAGGATTGTATCTTTAAGATTGGACTTTTCTTAGTCAATTGGCTTAGGAGGGCCTTCTAATGGAGTTTTGGAAAAGGGAATTTAGTAGTCTTGATCATTGGAGCATGGAGGGGTAGTTTTCTTTAGAAGGATAAGAGTCCATTCCTTGCCTAGGAGAAAGATCATGGTAGAATGAAGGTTTAGGGGCATAAGAACTTTTTACTTGGCAATTTATAGATGCATGAAAGGAACTACCACAATAATCATAAGCTGTAAGACCATGGAACACACAACTACCAAATTGAGCTTGTAGACCTTCCAATTGTTGACTAAGGCCAACTATTTGAGGTTGTAAAGATGGGACATCGTGGATGGTATGATCTCTAAATGGTTGCCTATGAAAAGATTCAAAATTTTGTTGAAAGATATTAGATTCCATGTCCTCTATCAACTTATAAGCTTCACTTGGGGTTTTCTTAAAGTCCTACTGGCAGCAGCATCCATGAGACTACGAGTGGATGATGTAAGTCCTAGGTAAAAATGTATAGGATAAGTGGCAAGTAACTCTCTAAATCACTCCCAAGACTCATGTAAACTCTTATTCTCGTATTGCTCAAAAGATGAAATCGAAATTTTCAATTTAGCTAACTTGGTTGGGGGAATTTGTTTTTCTAGAAATCTATGTGCAAAATCATCCCAAGTTGTGATGGAATCAGGCTGAAAAGTGCTAAGCCATGTGCAAGCTCTATCTTTTAATGAAAATGGAAATAGTTTAAGCCTAAGAGCATCATTTGAAACATCAGGTCACATATGTCTAAGAAATTGCTTAAATGTTCATTAGGATTTTCTAAGGATGAACCACTAAATTGAGAAGACCTAATTAGAAACGATGGCATGTGGAATTTAGAAATGATCTGAGTCTATCATGCTTGACTTAGGACCACTCCTATTTTGCATAGTTAATTCCAACATGGTTGATTCTTTATGAGATTTAACATTACATTGCTCATGATGTTCCATTTCTAAATTAACTTGATTGTTACTAAACATATATTAAAAGTAACAAGATTAGAATCAAGAGAAATGCAATAAGAAACAAACCAAAATAAACAAGAAAAAAAAGTAAATAAGCACACAAGAAAGAAAAGCAAAAGAAATCCCATTATTAACAATATTTACACCTTAGAGTAATTGACACTAATGTATTCCTAATATCATACAATATTCCATATTTTCCCTAGCAACGATGCCAAAAACTTGCTTGGTCGATTTGGTATCACTTTTTTAGCTCAAATAAATTAATCAATTAACATTCAATTCAAATCAAATATCAAAATAAACTTATCGACAGTGTACCAATCACAAGTAATAAAGAGGAGCACATTTAAGACTCCAGAATGTCGAATCCACAGAAAGAATGTGTATTGGTGACTACTAAGGCAATTTGATCACAATTATATAAGGAAACTAAGGGCTTAAAACTAAAGGGTTAGATAGATTCAAGAAAAACTAAAAACAAACCTAAAGACTTTCTAATCTTACAATTGAACTCCAAATTATCTAAGGATTATCAATTGATTAAATTGCTTAGGACTAGGCTTAAATGACTTATGAAGTGAATTGGAATCTCTAATATAGGGCGGCCTTCACTAACTCAAAACATAGATATGGATAAGTCTATGTCTTTTCTCTAATCATGCTAAATTGAGCTTCGGTTATTTCATTAATTAATAGCCATTACAATGAAAGTTTAAGAAGTTCTAATCCTAAATTCCATTCAAGGTTAGTGCCCTCATGATAACCAAGGTAGATTTCTCATATCCAAGGATTAAACTATGTTGTTTATAGATTTTTCCAATTATTTAGGTAGAGATTCTCGGATCCTTAACCATCTTTAATCATATCTTAAGTGACTAACTCAAAATAAGCATTAAAAACTCACGTAAACAAAGATTATGATCCAATTATGTGTTAATAATGTACTAAAGACATTCAAAGACCTGTCCTAATCTATAGTTAAGCTTCAAACATCATAATCATATAATTAATTCAAAATGAAATAAGGGAAAAATGTGTTTTTGCATATATGTGAACAAAGGAGTACAAAATTAATGAATTTAGAGTTTAGAAAGCACCAAATGATGGAATAAAGTTTCCCAACACATCTATGAACTCCTTTTAAACCTCAAAACAACCTGAAATTACAATAAACAAGATTTGGAAATGAAAAAAAAAGGAAAACCAAACCTAAGAAGAGAAAAGAGAAAACTAAGAGATTTGATATGAAATATCTCTAAATTTCAGCATTCGCTGCTGCAAATTTGGTCTCTCATTCTTCTTATATGTGTTAGATGTAAGTAGGATCAAGTGGGAAAAGTTGCAGCACAAGTTGGAGCAAATTGGAGTTGAAAACGCATGAGAACTACCAAAACGACACTTGATTGGAGTTAAACGGTGCCCCAGGAACAACGTCGTTTTAGTCACTGGCTTCAGGGGTTATACAGCGGAGTGAAGAGTAAAATGGCGGGGTGACAACACCCGCTGTTTTAATCTTGATTCCCAATGTTTCTTGCCTTTGTTTTAATTGTTCTTGATGTTTTAGCTTCAATTCTACATATACATGAATATAAATGATATTTAGACAATTTAGCATCAATCTAGAGCAATTAAACATTAATTTGGCATAAAAATTGATATGAAAATATGATAAATTCCAAGCCTATCAGGGAACGATAGATTATTATCAAACTTGTATTTATATTTTCCTCTACCATGTCAATTTATCATCTTTTATAATATTTTCCATGTTTAAAATGCATATTTTTAAGTATATTGTTTCTTCTTTTAAAGATTTTCAACATCTTATTTAAGTTTTAAAAAAATTAAAAAAATGAAATGAAAATGAAAAAGAAAGTAAAAGTGTTAATAAATGAGCAATTTTTTTTTCACTCTTCTTATTTTTCAACCAATTGGTTGAAGTTCTTGAGTGATGGTAGTAGCTAATTGATGTGATGTGACTCAATTGAGTAACCAAAGGTGTTCATGACAAAATAATTGAGTGACCTCTCAACCAAGTATTAAATGCTCATGTTTTTTTTAATGTTTTATTCTAATGAATAAATGATGTGGAGATGTTTAAATGGTGATGCATTTCACCTTAGTACTATTCATTGTGCATATGAAATTGAATTTTGTTACTTAGGTTCAATTTGAAGAAGTATGGAGTAATTTAAAGTAATTTGTATTATACTTTTAATTGGTTATATAACATTTCAAAGGTTTAATATGCTTGAAAACTTAACAAAATCTTTTCAATGGTTATGTTTGATAAGTTTGGATAAGTTTTCCTTTGCTTATATGTTATTTTAAGATTGATGATAGATTGATTTGCTTTAGCATAAACAAATGCTTAAGTGTGGAGGAGTTGTTAGGTGCTTACTTTAATGTGTTTCCATGTGTTTTTAAGTTTCATTTGATGAGAATCTCCCCTAATTTGATGATAAAAAGTTTCATTTATGTTTGGGCATATTTAATTTATTATTTAAAATTCAAAAGTGAGAAATTCTATAGAAAGTAGCAAAAAATCATAATTTTGGAGTTAAATGAAGGTTTGAGCAACCATCATTAAAGTCTGCAAAAGCAAAAGTTAAAGTCTTTTCTATAGGCTAAACGTCGAGACTTAAATGATGTTGTTTAACTACTAACTTAAGCGTTGTTTAAGTACTTTGTCACAATTTTCTAGTTTGATTTTGGCTCTAACTTGTTGCAACTTGCATCAACTTGTAGTCACTTGTAGGAGACATATAAAATGATCCTCATAAGCTATTTTAGCATGATGAGTGAGAGAAACACACCACTTTAGATCAAAATTTTAGATTCTCTCAAGTTTTAGGGCTATTTTCTTATAAACTTCATTTTTTGGGTTATACATTGGAGATTAAAGGTTGTTTTTAAGGATTGTAACAACTTAAACATGTGATTAAGATGTTTAAATGTGTCTAAAGAAATATTTAGTGGTTTTCTAATTTATTTATACTTTGTAATACACTCTTTGTTTGATATAATCAAAGATATGATGTTTATGTTGAATATGATGTGTTTTTTTAATCCACATAAGCGGTTAATCTAATTTTTAGCTAAGGTAAGGCAATTAGATAAATTGATTGAGTTCTTTAACTTGTTTATGAGCTGATTTTTATTTCTTTTGAATGCTTCATGGTTGTCTTAACATGATCATTAAGATAAATTTTAGGATGATTAAGGAATCATGACAAGCTACCTTAATTATTGGAAAGATAAATAAACAATGCGATTTAAATTAATACATGGCCATTGGTTTGTTAATTATGAGAATTTTAAACTTGAAATAAGAGAGTTAGGATTAAACCTCTTAAACTTTAAGCCTATTTCTTAAGTCTATAGGAGGACCTAACCATAAAATAAGATCGATAGAGAAAATATATTGATTTGACCAGAACTTTGTCTTAAATTAGTGAAGATACCCTAGATCAAGTGTCATAAACCATAGAAACTTAATTGAGTCATTGAAAACCTAAACCTTAGCTATTAATTCATATTTAGTAATCCTTAAAAGAAATATTGAACTCTTTTCTATAATTTTCATCTTCATTTTAATTTAAGTTGTTAGTCACTTTAAAATTAATTAATTAAATCTATCTAGATAATTGTAAGCTAAGTGACCGAATACTTATAGTATTTTTCTAGTGGATTTTAAAATTGGAGTCTTAAATTTACTCCGCTTTATTACTTTTTCAACAATATACTTACTATAAAAGTTGATTTTGAATTTGCCTTTAAAAAATGCATTCTTAAATTATTTAAATTTGATAATTAATTGTTATAATTTAGACCAACCAAACCAACACAACAATAATTATAGTGCCAACATCATAGACTAATAGTTTTAAGCCATTAAAAAAATCAAAATTTGTTATAACAATCCTTTGATGTCATTTGTACCATATCCCTCAATCTAGTTATCCTTGACTATTACCCAAGCAATATTTATTTGCATCCTCAAGCACTAAATATACTTCCTTTCCAACTAATAGTATATAGGTGGATTTCCTTTAAATGTCCTTCTATTATGTGGAAAAAATGTCATTGTTGCCCTCCATTATGTGAAAAATATTCCTTAATAAAAATATAAAAAAAGCATAACATTTAAATCACAAATCCTTATATATTAAACTTTAATATAGTGGTAGCATATTTGTTAGACAGAAATATGCTCAATTTGAGTCTGAAATTCAAGCACACATTTAAATACACTAATGCATCCTAGAACTTCACTTTAAATGAAATAATAAATTCCAAAATATTTACCCTTACTTGATACTTTTAAGAGAGAATTTAGGAGGAAAAGACATTAAGCTATTTCATTATGTTCATATAGCTAGTCTAGCAATGTATTGCACATAAATATTTCGATTTCATAAAGATATTATTGGTCCCTAAATAGAACCTAAGGAGGGGGTTAAATAGGTGATATTAAAATTTTCTAAATCTTTCTCTCTATTTCATACCCAATTTAGGATTCCCTCTTAAAAACTTATGGGGAAGCAAAACAATCTTATAAATCAATGTAATAAAATGACTTGAATTTAAATATACTTGAAAAGTTAAATGTATAATAACAAACAATATACAATAATATTAAATGAAATAAAATAAACTTGAAAAAATGGGCTAGGGAAGGAAGGCATAAACAAATTTATAATAGTTTGGTATCAAATTCTACATCTATGTACACACCCTAATACTATGTTAGGAATTTCACTATGAACAATAACTTTATAAATCACTTCCCTTTTTTCATTGGCTTTAGGTAATTCTTACAATCTCTTTCTCTTTTTCACGGTCTCTAGAGTAACCCCTGTTTCCCATGGCATAAGAGTAATCCCTATAAATCTTTCCTCATAATTATACCAGTCTAAAAATACACTTATAAAATGTCAAATTTGACTAACCCAAAGTGCTTAAAAGGCTTATTACACATGAAGATTAGGAATGCACACAAAATTTTAAAATAAGTTACAATACACCAAAAGATCCTTCCTAAGTCACCTACTTTATGTTTCCCACACAATTTATTCACTACAGACATGATAGATGCATAAACTATAAAATATGCTTATTTATGGTCAAATTCTACTCGCTAGTTGTTTATAGCTATTAATATCTATTGAGAACCATTTATTTCATTTTATTGTTTGTTCCTAGCCTTAGGTACGTGATATTATTAGTTAGCTAGTTTATATTCATTAGCCGATTAGTCACTGGTAAATTGATACCTTTAATTAGTCAATAGGTCTGCCAATAGTCCATACATTGGTCGGTTAGTGCTCCTAACTGATCGACTAGTCCAAAGAAAATTCACATACTAGTCAACCAATTAACACATATTAACTAGTTGACCATCACCATTTAACCAATCCTTTACCACATTCGTTGTTTCATAAAATGTTTCACACTCAAATACATACAAATCACCTCAAAACAAATCTTATCATCTTTAAACACTTTTTTAACACCTAAACCTTAACATATTCACATAATCTAACTTCTTATTTTCATATAACCTTAATAAACACACAAATCAAACTAATTCCCCAAAAATATTTTAGTGTATCAAGAGAATCTTTAAAAATCATTCATACAAAATTCCTCTTGATTATGTATCCAATATACAAAATCACGAACCATTAATGCAATATGCATGATGTGAGCCTTTTAAATCTAAAGTATAACCTATTCATTCACTTTCTTCGTCCTTAATCTTCCACTCATTAACTTAATCTTCCACTCATTAACTTAATCTTCATATATTATCATTCTTGCTCCAATACTTCAACTTGGGCTTTCACATTATCTAACTTCTTCTTTTCACACAACTTTAACACATTCATGCATATTCGCATATTCTAATTTCAAAATATAAGCTAACGTTTTCAACTACATCTTTTCACTCTTAAACATAATAAATATAATAAACACATTGGTAGTAATATTTTATCATCATCAAAACTTAGGTTGAACCTCCTTTGGTTCAAGAAGATCCCCCTTTTTGATAATGACAAAACTATGTATTATTAAAAGAATATAAGAAGCATATCACATGCAATACAAGCCGATTAACTTGCTCTTAAACTAAAATCAATCCATTTCTTCCCCTTTCTGGAATTATCAAAAAGGTTCTAAAAATGCATTCAATAAGTTCGATGACTCTAATATTAATTACCCTTTCCTATTATCACTTATTAACTTTTTTAATTTTATCCCCCTTTTATTTCAGATCATTAAATATCATAACTCAAATACTCAAAATTCATCAATATTAAAACCAAATCACATACATTCTCAAAATCTCTAGATATCATTAAAGATTAAAAATTGTCATCACTCATCCAAAACTCATTTTAAAACCACAAAACCTAGACAAACATCACGTTTATCCCAATACCACTTCAAAATTAAAATAAAAGCAATAGAATAACAAAAACTCTCAACTCCCCCCTTATATAGTACCAAAAGCAATAGAATATCAACATTTATGTTTAGAAATTATAATGACATATCTAAAACTTATATATCCAAAACCCTCAATCCATGAACATAAAAGAAATCAATATTATTAACATTGAAGGCTCCTCCTAAATTGCTCACATTTTAATCATCACGCAAACATAAGTTCAACTAAAGTTCATTACAAAAACTTAATAAAAATTATTAATGTTTAATAACTTGAGCTAAATTAATCCTATTTTATCAATTTCAAAGAATTTCAGAAACTCCTAATAAATTCATGCATTACACCTGTTCAAAAGTTTCAAACTTCCCCAAAATATACCATACTAAAGAATAGTAAAACATGAAAAGGTTCTAAAACAAAAATTCATAAGCATAAACATCATTCAATGTGTGACTCATCTCATGTAATAAATTTTAGTATCATATACTAATCTCCCTTATTTTTAAAAGTAATATAATTAAAGTAAAGACTTATCCAAATTACAAAGATTCAAAACTTATTAAAATTCTCTCAAGTATAAACAATTTAATATTGAAATCATAAGTGGCTTAAATTCAACCTTAAAAACTTAAACTCTTAGGCTCTTACTAAATTTACACATCACAAAATACTAATGTATGAGCTAATACGTTATCAAGCTTTTCAATAATATATTTATCAAAATTATCCCAACTCTTTCTTATCTTAATGATTTTGTAAATTGTCCCTTTTTTTATTGAAAACAATACATAATCATCAAAGTTCTCTTAAAATCAATTTAAGACACATTTTATCTCAATCTTGGGAAAATGCACAAACCAATATGATTCATCCAAAGTCTTAATTTCACGTGAAAATTTATAAACATCAAGCATGAATCATTTAAAATCCAGTGTCATCTAACAAGGAGAAGTCATCATTACAGAATGCATCAAATATTGCATATAAAATAAAAAATACCAAATCATGGTGCATCAAAATTATCAAACCTCTCCCTTAATTTAAGAATTTTGTAAATTCTTCTATAAAGTCATTAATTGATTTACATTTTTGTCCAATTCATGAAAAATCTAGTCATGTATTGTTTTTTGTTTGTTTTATCTATGCAATATGTACCAAAAAGAAATCTCTAAAATTGGTCTCAAAATTATTTAAACCATTTTAATATATCAAATGCCACTAAAATATCAAGAATCATCCAATTTCATTTCATATAACAAAAACATAACATCAAAGTGAGCATGAAACTTCCTTTTATGTATCACTAAATATCATTTCATTTCTTCTTTTACTTGGTTCAATAATGTGTCTTGGTGATTATATTATAATATTAGAGATGTCTTTGAATTTCTTTGATCTACAAAAAAAAAAAAAATTAACGAGTTTTTGATACCTATACTAGTTTAGGTTTGTTACAGTTAGTTAATTTTCTCTCACTCCTACCTTTGGGCATAATACTCCAACTTCCTATCTTGTTATAACAAAACCTCCATATATTTCCAAATTAACCACAATAATTGTAAAATATGGGTGTATGTGTCCTATGTGTGTCATTTTATGATTTTACATTCCTATAGAAGTTATTCATATTATTATTAGCATGCATTTCCTTCCTAGATCTTAGTATTGATACATATATAGATGCATATTGTTATCAATTTGGTTAGGATTTAGAAGTTGATGCAATATTTTCACAAGATTGCTTAGGTATATGTTCTTCTTCTAGATTCTTTTCTTTAACAAATGTAGTCTTACTACTTGATGAACCATTCCCATAATCATATCCTAAATCATACTTGTAATTTGATGCTTTTATGATCATTATAAGTGTGTTTTTACGTTATATTTCTAGCTTGTTCTTATGTGTTTTAAGTGTTGTTTATGTGTTTCAACCTTATTTTATTTGATCTTTTGCATATTTTCATTATCTTTTAGGTTTTTAATTTTTTCTTGGTATATTTTAGTGTTTAAGGGTAAATTGTGAGCTTTTTTTAAGGATGGATTAATGCACTTTGGTGGTTGGATATGTAAGTAGCAAAAATTTCGCATTGGATGTGATTTAGCTGACTTGGAAGATGCATTAGATGGACTTATAGAGCTCCAAATGTGATGAAATTTTGTGGAGTACTAGAACAATATGTGAGGAGCTTACATATCAAGTTTCAAGTCAACCGAAGTTCCAGAGATGGAGTTATGGCCAGAAGAATGAAGGGTGCAAAAATTTTGAAAAAGCCATCAAGTCTGGAGAAGTATTCCCACCATCGTGGGAATTACGGCCATTCCCACAATCGTGCGAACTGTGAGCAAAAGAACGATACGAGGTTCAATTATTTGAGAGTTTTTTTTTGTTGTTTGGACATAAAGAAGGGTTAGAATAGGAGCCATCAAGAAACATTTGGAGACTCACACAAAGAACCAATAAACAAGTTTTTTTGTCTTCCAAAGTGGGAAATCAAGATCAAAATCCACCTTTTAGCAAGAACTTCTCATATGTAGAAATTCCAGCGTAGGAGAAAGAAGAGAAGATTACTCTCATCATCTAATTTCTTACTTTTTCTCTCTTCTATTATCTTTAATATGAATTTTGTGGTAGTTTGGGATGTTAATGACATTATAAGTGGCTAAGTTTATTGTAGAGATTACTTTTGAACTACTTGTTGAACTTCTATCTTGTTAAATTGAATGAATGATGCTTTTGATGAATGTTGAATTTATACCTTGTAATATATTGAGAAATTTAGTTGGGTAATTTGTGTAGGGCTATACAATGAGAGTTGGCCCCCTATAGGCCTACATTTCATCAAGTTAATTGATTAGTTAGAGAGAGGTCTTGACTAATAAGTTGATTACTTATAGTATAGCTTCATAACTAGTTAAATTAATGGACTGGTTTTGTAGAATAAGAGATTGCTTAATCCATTCCATTTAATTTGGCTGGGACCTTTAATTACACCTTGAGAAAGGGTAATTGAAATATTAGGACATCTTAGGTGAGGCATAATTCAATCAATAAGGTAGGAGGGAGACAAGTTAGGGAAAAAGT
>JAOXYD010137994.1:0-10802 GCA_028565735.1 Pinacopodium congolense | reverse complement strand
TGCTTATTGATTTTTCAAACAATTTAAGATGATTTCTCATGTTTAAACTATCTTAAACACTAATCTTAAGTGGCCAGTTTAAAATTGGTTCTACCATGCATTCATTCAAAAGTTTCAAGGTTTCTTTGTATTTGGAAGATATTTTCTTCCTTTTCAATGTCATAGCCTATAAACACTCAATTAGTTTATCATAAGATAATTCATTTAAAAGATTTAAGGTTTCCTTGTATTTGGAAGATATTTTCTTCCTTTTCAATGTCATAGCCTGTAAACACTCAATTAGCTCATCATAAGATAATTCATCATCAATGTCATCATCATCATCACATGAACAAGAGCAAGAGGGTACCTCATCATCTTTATCTTTGAAGCATATGTGGCGAACCTTTTTTTTGTCTAAATGCTCACTTTCGAAATCAATTAAGTTATCCCAAGTTATAACTTTTAGTGCTTTCTTATTTTTATTCCCTTTCTTCTCCTTCTTACCACTTCTCCCATTCCTTTAATTTTCCTCAAGGAGTGGATATTTGGATATCATTTGTCCTAGTTTCCTACATTTAAAGTAAATAATATTAGATGATTTTTGTTTAGGCTCAAATTTACCTTCTTCTAAATCTCTCTTCTTTGAAAATCCCTTCTTCTTTAAGAATCTCTTGCATTTTTCATGCAATGAGAGTTATATCCTCATCATCACTTTTGTTAGATGAAGTCCCCTCATCACTTTAAGTTTTCCTTAAGTCCTTAAATGCCAATATCTAGCTAATCTCCTCCTCTTTTGTATCTTTAAGATTTATCTTCTATGTAAGGAGGGATCCAATAAGCTTCTTTGAAGATAGGTTGTTTAAATCCTTGGTCTCTTGAATCACTATCACTTTGGCCTCTGAAGTCTTTAGTAGAGACCTAAGAATTTTTCTCACCAATTTAACATTTGTATAAGATTTACTTAAACCATTGAGTGTATTAATGATGTCAACAAACCTAGTGTACATTCTAGAATTGTTTCATGTTGCATATGAAACAACTCATATTCATGAGTAAGTGTGGACACCTTACTCTCTTTCATTTAGTTTGTACTTGATACGTTATATGCCTATCTAAGTTTTAAAAAAGATAATTACCAAGAACACACTAAAAAATATCATAAAACACGAACAACTAAGTGTACCTATCGAATGTAATATAGCTAGGATGAGTATAGGTGTCGAACCACAAGGAATTCTATTACTAAATAATTATTATTTAAATTTAACTAGTTAATCAAAAGTGAAGGTTGGTTAGTTTATTTAATGATTGAAAAAATAAAACAATTAAAATAAAATTCATAGACAAGCCTATAAGAAGAAACAAATAATAATGAAGGAAGGTTTCAGGTAATTAATCCCTTTAGAGTGTGTACATACTCTTCATTTATCTTCCTTTAAGTCTCCAAAGTGATTACGCACCTCTTTTAGTTCCAAAAAGTATGTTGAAATGTCCACTAAAGTCCTACGAAACAAATGCAAACATAGAAATAGCTAAGTAACACCTCATTTAAAGGTTTTAACTTAATCTATACATAATTTATATGGATTTACCCTTAAAACCAATTCAAACAAGCACTAAATTATACCTAAAGTATGTATACTTTAAAAACTATCAATACCTCATACATGATCTCCAAATTTTTCCAAATATAATATTTTTTTCATTCATGGACACCTTATTGAACTTATTACTGCCTAATGCATAAAATAAAATATGTGCAGCACTATTGTTTACAAATATTAATCTTCTATCATCTCCATTTCAATTTTTCTTCAATTTGCACACTTTGTCATTTCCTACAACCTCAGTGGGAATGTGTAAACCATTTGAGACTATTTTACAGAAGTCTACATTTTAGCCATTAAAAAAACTTCATCCTAAGTTTACAATAAAAGTAATAATTCCCATCAAAGAAAGATGCTCTACTTACATTTCCCCTTTTAACTAAATGAAGCAATCAAATGTGCCATTTTGATTTTTGATTACCATTTTCACTACAAAACTATATTTTGTAAATGAGACTAGCTAGAATACCAATTGTTAGCCTAATGGCACTTAAGAGAGGGGAGGGAAGGGAACGGTAAATTAGGTGTTCAAAACAATTCTATGTTTAATCCTAGTCCAATTTTTCTAAGGATGGAATCATTAACCATAATTAACCTAGAATGATAAGTATGAATATGCCAAATGATCACAATATGAATACAAGGAAAACTAAATATAATAGAGAGTTAAGGAAGAGAATTCGCACAATCTAATTTTTATAATGGTTTGAAAATAACCAATACTTTATACACATAGTACTACTACGATATGCACAATATACCAAAAATTCATATATAAAATACCACTATTTCATACAACCCCATTCCACCATTTTACAGAGAACAATCCATCACTTTATTGACATGATAGCTATAAACAAAAGAATTTGAAAAGGTTATTTTTCTGACATTATAAAATTTAATTACAATAATGAACACCAAATCCTATAAGTAGTAAAAGGAGGTTCCAACCTTCTTCTTTGACCAATGTATTAATAGCAAGAAGAGGGAATTAAATTCTATTTTTATTATATTTTACCCTTCAAAGGCATTGTTAAATTATATAATGACTTTTTTGTGCCCATATATCATATGTTTTCCCTCACATTCATATGTATCTATTCTAATAGGTAAATAAAACAGGTATACCTCCATGTATCTTTCACTTAAAGCACAATTTTAGTAATAAAATTGTTTGTGTACCTTACCTATTTCCTTTTGATATATAATTATAAACTTCTCTTTATGTAGCTCATTACAAGAGGAGAGAAAAATTACATAAATATTATGAAATTTTCCTTAATTCTTTAGGTAAGAAATTATCATCTCTTGCTTGTCTGCAAGTCGTAGCAGAAATTAGTCCATAATCTAATAATGGAACCCTCATGAACACTTAACTTGTATGCATAATAGTATATTTCTTATGCTTCTCAATAGCTTGTTCATCCTTTATAAAGGATGCTACCTACCATTAGAGTCAAATCATACAAGTCAATAACCATTCCTTTAGTCTGTGCAAATTGGAACTATAATCCATTTAACTTTATGGATGAGAAGGATGCGAAGTAATAAGTTAAAGGATAAAAACATTGATGCTATCAAAAAAACAAAATGTAAGATATAAATGATCACCCATGCTAACAAAAGTATGAGAAACACTTCTTTTATGTAATGGCATGTTAGGATTCCAAGAGACATTTAAACTGAAGAAGAGGAAGTGGAAGGATGTGAAGTAATGAGTTAAAGGGTACAAAATTAATGCTATTGAAATAAACAAAATGTAAGATATAAATGATCACCCATGCTAGCAAAAGTATGAGAAACACTTCTTTTGTGTAATGGTATGTTAGGATTCTAAGAGACATTTAAACTAAAGAAAAGGAAGTGAAGAGAGCTAATGCATCTTATACAATGAAAATTAACTATGATAACAAAGTTATGATGAATGGATTACTATCACCATTGTTTTCACCAAGTAAGGAATTAAGATAGGTTTTAATTTATGTTTTAATGATAATAAAATATTATTACTAGTAATGGTTCTTTTTTTTTATGTATTGAAGAGTTAGGAACGTGAAATATGTTAAAGATTACATACTGGAGCTAAATGGATTTCATGGATGAAAGATGTTTCACAAAAGGAAGGAAGACATTAAGACTAAGATAATTAAAAGTTAATAGGTTAAATTTTTGTAACTTTGAATGCGAATATTATCTTAATGTTTTTAGTGTTTTTAAGGGCTCATTAATTACATGATCATTTAAACTTAGTTGAATTTCATATAGTGTTTCATAATCAGGAGGAAATTTAAGGATGCTTTTAAAGAAAACCCTCTTAATCATTAATTATCTTTAGGAAACTCTTTAAATGTGTTTGAGTCAAGGTTTTATGAGAAGAATGAGTTTTGGAACTTTGAGAGAGTTAGGGAAAAGACTGAAAAAATTTTCCAAGTATATTGATCGATTAATGTTGGGCTTACTAGTGTTAGGATTTTATGCAGACTAGTTGACAACTGTAGGTGAGTAGTTACCCAATGTTTGAAAAAAGCAAGTGACAAATGCTTACGGTAGATAAATGGTTATGCTTGTCAAAGAGGAAAAAGATACTTATTGGTCGACCAATCTATGTGAGTGATCAACCAATGTATATAAAGATGTAGAATTATTTAGTGATTTTTAATGGATTGATAGACCAATATGACTAATTAGTCAGTCAATATGCCAGATTGGTTAATCAATGTACCCTATTAGTCAATCAATATATCTATCAAGCCAAATAATAACGGCTAGTTTCTTATTTCTATCATTTACAAAAATGTGTATAATGGCTTTTTGACAAGGAGTAATGGCTAGATTGAGTTCCTAACTAATTTTTTAGAGGTCTAAGGCTATATACACATGTTGTTTTGATTGTTAAAGAAGTTTATAAGTTTTGGTAATTTGATAAAACAAAATTTTGTGAGTTTAATGAAAATTTTTAGAGTTATGTGATCTTGAAAAGCCTTAACAAGTGAAAAGAGTTTGTTGAAAGTATTAAAAGCTAATGATTGCATTCATTATTTAAATTTGGTCTTACAATAATAATATCATGAAAGATATTGCTTGGTTCCTTTTTTTTTTTTTTTTTGTAGGGATTGAGATTTTGAAGATTGGAAAGGTTACACTTTACACATTAAAAGAATATTGTTAAGCTTTCTTTTCACCTATTAGAAGGAAGATTGTGTAAGGTTTCTATTCATCTCAAAGAAGATTAGTTTTATAAGGGTTTCTTTTAACCCATTAAAAGGAAGATTAATTTGAAATATACAAAAGTGCCTTAAAGAGTGGACGTAGGTAAAGTTTGCTTGACAAATTATTATAAAAATTAGTGTGCAAGGTTTCCTCCATACTCTCCTTAATTTATGAAAGTTTATGTGGTAATTGAGATATTTTAATATCTATCATTATCATATTAAAAATATGTCTAAGTGAATATTGAATATTGAACCCCTCACCCCTCTTTAGTTTTATAAGAACCAACACTAAGAATATTAAAAACAACTAAAAACGTAACTACAAGGTGCATCTCTTATTGTTAATGTTGTCTCCTACCCTACCTTCATCAATAATGTTATGCGTTTCTATTATGCTAGAATGTGTTCCACTATGTTGTTATTTAAGAGTTCAACTTTCATGCTCTAGGGAAATGTAAGTTGGCCCTATGAGGCACCTAAGGGGGGGGGGGGGGAGGCTGAATTAGGTGATTAAAATTTTCTTCTAAGAAGCATAACTTAAGTTTATCGAACTTTATAAAATGTGAAACAATACTTTTAAATTAAAAACATAGAAGAAGTGCGTAAAAATAAAAGAGTAAGGGAAGAGAAATACAAATAATTTATTCTAGTTCAAAGTGGTCCATTTGTTCCTACGTCTAGTTCCTAATACCACTTTTGAGATTTTTTTTACTATTGGAACAAAAATGATATACCGTTATATAATATAAGCTCATTTTATAGTGCAAGGATATCCTTCCCTATTTTCTTTTTCCTTAGGCTAAAGAATAATCTAAATCTTACAAAAACAACGCTTGAAAGTGTTTCACTTAAGCTCACTTTAATGTATATAAGAGGCTTACTAAAATGAGTGCAAAATAAAACTCTTAAAGTGCCTCACACAAGAACATACAACACAAAATTCTCACAAATCACTTAGAAAGCTAAAAAACAAACCTATTTATACACACAAAATTAGACAATTGTAAAAATGCTCAGAAGAGTTGATGGATGATAAACATGTGCTAAATACACCTATTTATACACACAAAAATTGATTACTACCCATTGTCTAATGGATACATAATGTTATAATCCATTAAAGTTCTTTACCATTACAAAATATGATCGTTCCTTAACTTACGCTTCATTTTTCTCACTATTGATCCAACGAAGGGCTAAATTAGTTGATCGATCCCTGTTACAAAATATGAACGTTCTTTAACTCTCGTATCGTTTTCGTCACTATCAATCGATAGAAGGGCTAGAATTAGTCGATCAACCTTCAATCAACCAATCTATCCATTCAGTCAACCATCCTTCACAGGTTGGGAATAATTTTGCCCCAACTATTTCTGAATCAACTCTAAACAACCTTAAACATATTCCATCATATATTAAACCATTCCAAACATATTACACAAACAAGACATTTAAGTTTCCAAATTAACTAATTTAATAAAACTTATGAATTCATGCATTCATACATCAAGAGGATTTTTTACATACGCACACATCAATCACATAAGTCCTTTTAATTATACACCTATATGTATTTTCTAAATCATATATGCAAACATGCATGTATGAACCTATTAAATAACCAAAACAAACTAAGCAAAACATACATTAAAATTTACATAAATAAACCTATATCAAATCTAATTTACTTCTTTAATAACTTGAGTCTTCATAGATAATCATTATAAACATCAATTAAGCTCCAAGATTCTTTAATTGAATACACTCAAACTTTGTTCATACACCTATCTTTCAACATACTTAAACATAACATTAGTAATAAAGTTGTTTTACCATCATCAAAATACAGTGAAGCCTTCATGGTTCAATAATGTATAATGGAGTCACATTTTTATATAAATTTTTCAAATCAATACTGTACATTTGATGCAATCCTTTCACTAAATATATCATACATATAGTGGTTGCAAAAATCTAATGAAGAAATAAACTTAATGATTATAAAGATTTTCAAAAAATTTAATCATACATTATAAAAGACTCAATTAATCAAGCCCTTACATCCTCTCATATTTTGAAGACTCCATTAATCAAGCCCTTAAATCCTCTTATACTTTGATTAAAGACTTTCATATAGACAGTTCCATAATATATCATATAGACAACTAAATTATAATTTACAAATTACATAAAAATTCTATCTTAATTGAGAATAATCAATAATAGTTCAAGAAAAGCACATGTAAATAGATTCATTAAAAAAATTAAGAAATCTAAAGATAATTATGAGTGCTTATATCAGTAACTACATAAAAATTTTGGTCAGATTTGAATTCTATTGAGCATACATAGTAGACATCAAACACTTGTATACTTGCAAGAGGATCATAATCTTAAAACGAGGATTTTTAAATAAATAGATGTTATGAAAACTGCATTAATATACAAAATAAAACCAGAGAAGTAATTGATAAGAAAATTCATAATGATGGCATTATTTACAGATAATGCGACATGTTTGTCATTATATAGATTGTCAACTTCCACTACTTTCCTAACATTAAAAGCCTCTTGAGCATAAAGTCATTTGGCACCTCCTGTAAAATTGACCAAGTTGCATTACATTAATTTTTAGATTAATTTGTTTATCCTCAATAGAGACATTTCTAAATTTTTTACTAATGAATGATTAAGGGACATTGCTTATCACTCATTGAGCTCCAATCTTTTGATATGAAATTAACCAAATGTATATAAAGAAAAAAAATACAAGATCTATCAACTATACCTAAAACACAATGTTAGTCCTAATAGCACCCGTAAAGGGGTAAATTGGGTATTAAAAAAATTCAAAACTTAGGGTCTAAACTATCTAAATTGATTTTTCCTAAGTATGAAATCCTTAAACCAAAATTCAATCTAAATATGATGAAATACCAATATAAATCAAATTTAAACAATTTAGTAACAGTCACAACATGCATAAATTAAAAGGAGTAAGGAGCAAGGATACATAATTAATTTTTATAGTGGTTCGACATGCTAATCCCTTAGCTACATCCACTCTCTATATTCTCATTTGGATATGTAACTAAAATAATCTTCTTTAAGGTAAAGAGAAACCCTTATAATCTCCATTCTAAAGGGAGTGAAGAGTAATCTAAGAAATCTGCTTTCAAGTTTGAAGAGGGATCTAAAACAATCTTCTTTAAATGGGTAAAGAATAGTCCTTTTCCAAACTCAAGATTAAAAACTTTAATCCCAACAACCAAACCTTAGAAAAACAAGCTCTCAGTCTCCTCTCAACCATATACAACCTAAAATACTTACTTGGTCAAAACAATACTTCAAGGGCCTAAAAAATGCAACAAATGCAAATTAAAAAACTTCACTCTCTTTTAAGTTCAGTTAGTTTATAAACCAATCCAAATCTTAATCAATGCATTAAAACTCATCAACGTTTCATAACGGCTATTTTTATCATCATCAAAATCAATGATTGAAACGTTTCTTGGTTTGACACATAACTTATCTATTAGGAATTATAAACAACACAAAAACTAATAAAAACCTTGTCGAATATAAAACTAAGATGGCAAAGACCACTATATTCCCTTTCTTGATATATAAAACATTAAATGCCCATGTTATCTAGATGGGAGTCACAACTTCCACACTAAAGCAAGCAGGTAAACAACTTCAAATGTACACCTTTTTTTTTTTCTTTTCATCGTCATCTCATCAATTTCTTCTTTATTTCAACCGTTCATTCTTCCTCTGCCTCCTCTTCGACGCCTCTTACTTTGCTTTACTATGATATTTATTCTAATGGATCCATCATCAAACATCATTTGAATTACACTATGCCTAAAGTTTTGTCCAACAAAATGTCCCAAAAGAATTATATATATTGGCATCGAGGGAGTTTTTTTTTAGGGAATTCATATCATTGTTTTTTAAATTACTTTTACATTTTTTTCATGTTTATCAGCTAAATACATAATTTATTCATTTATATTGCTTATGTAACGTGAGCTAAGGGTAGTCATAGGTGGGGGCTTTCTAGTCAACCCTTAAGAAAATTTTCGATTTTAAGGATTCGAAAGATTATGAGTCATGTTTTGGTATTTTTAATTTAAAAATTATTTTAATCTGCCTACATAATTAGGAGCTATTTGGTATTAGTTGTATTTTTTGTTACAGTTCTCGATTCATATTTCTTATTTCATATTTTTATTTTTAAAGAAAAATAAAAACTTAATTAGTTGGCATTTGTATTTAAAAACATTGGAAACAAAATTTTTTTGGTTGAGATTTGTGATAAAAATCTAAATTTAGTGATAATAACTAAATATGAAATAAATTTAAAATATTATACCAAAACACTCTTATACACTTTAAAAAATTCATATTAGTTAATACATTATATCAATTATTTAATATAAAAAATCTATTTTCAAAACGTGAAAAATATAATTTTTAATTTCTATATTTTATTTTCATTTTTCTGATTTTAAAAATAGAAAACCAAATAAAATGTAGTAAACAAACATTTTCTTGATTTTTGTATTTTTTAAAACAAAAAACAAAAATCATAAAATCAAATAAGTACAAAACACCCTCTAATGAAAACATCTATAAAGATGGAGAAAAAGTTAAAAGGTATTATGTAATTTATTCTGAAAAGAATTAAATGTGTGACATTTTAAGAATAATAAAACTTTGAATACATGTAACAGATAAAAAAACAAAAGAATTAAATGTGTGACATTTTAATAATAACAATAATGTTTTAGAGTCATTTGATATCATTTTTATTTTTATTGTGATTATTTATTTTTATATTTAATTTTTTCTTGTAAAAAGAATAAAATCATGTTTGATTAATATTTGTAATAAAAATTTAATCACAAAAAATTTTTTGGTTAAATTTACAATAAAAATAATTTAATATTGATAAATTAATACAAAATAAATTTAAATTTTATATTAAAATATATATAAAAAATTGTTTATAAAATAATTTTTATTATTTTTATTTTTCTAACTTTATAAAAAAGAAAAATAACATACCATCAAACATCTTTTTTTAATTTTTGTATTTTTAAAATAAATATAAATATAATATAATGTAATTGTAATAGAGAAATCAGAATAAAAATGAGAAAAAAGGGGAATACTGACTACTCTCTATGATGTCTCTCCAACCTTGCTTACCTTTATTATATTTTCTCTTTTACTAGTTTCCATTAGACGCGGTCGCGATCGCATTCGCCATCGTCACCGCCATCACTATTACCGTAACATCAACCTCTCCAGGCCACAATTTCGAATTCTACTATTAGGAGTTTAATTTGTAGTATTTTTTGAAGTTATTTGATGTTAATTTAACCCTATTTTAGTGCTTAAATGTTCTATTTATGTGTTATTATGATTACTTTGTATTAGGGAGCTTAAACATGAAGATTGGAGTCAAAATATGAAAGTTGTACAAAAAGTCAACTTGAAAGTCAACCCATAACGGGCCCCTACCAGGGTGCCGTTATAGGATGAATAAGGTGCTGTCATAAGACGGTGGGGTGCCGTTAATACACATATAATAGCTATTTTTAACCCAAATCTTCAACGTTTGCGGCTTCGCTTCTTCCTCCACTTGCAACTACTCAATCCCTATATAAAGGGGCCTCTCCTAGACGTTTTAAGCATCAGTTATAGGATCAAACACCTTAGGTTCAGATCAAAGTAGTCTTATGTTGTTTTTCATTTCTTTCTTTTGTAATTTGAGTTTTTCAGGTTGTTTGGAGTTCCAGTAGCTGTAATCACATAGTTCTGAGTTAGAATACCATCTGGGGATGTGATTTGGTTGATTCTAAACTCTTAATTTTGTGTGTTATTGTTGTTATTTTGAATTAATCAAAGCATTGTGCTTAAATTATATTTATCATATGCTTTGATTAATTGTTGTGCTTAATGTTTAATTTCAGTTAAGTTGTTATGCTTA
>JAOXYD010137983.1:0-10802 GCA_028565735.1 Pinacopodium congolense | reverse complement strand
CATTCAAACCTAATTAAAATTAAGCTAACATAACAAAAATAAACAAAACCCAATCTGGAATTAAATAAACTAGAACTAAAAATGCATTAAACATAAAAGAAATGCCAAAAAATTAAAGAAAAGTATTACATTAATGAAAACCATGCATTCAACAAGTATTTAACAAAATCCTGATGAAATAACAACATAAATAGAAATAAAATAGAAAGAAAGTAATAGAAACACAAAGAAAACCAATATTGAACACCTAAAATACTTAATTTGAGGTTCGGAGTTGAAACAAGAAGAAAAGAGATGAAAAGGAACCCTAAAACCTAAGACAAGAAGAAGGGGTTATCCAAGTGGAAGCCTTCAAGAATGATGAAAATATGCTCCAATCTTCTATTTATAGTGCCTCATATATGTCTTGGATGGATTCTATAGTTTTGGGAATGTTTTAGGAGCAATTTGGTCAAGTTTTTCCCTAAGAATCATAAAAATGAATTCATTTTACAAATTTTGTTTAAGTCCCAAAATTTGATAGCTTCTACCTCTGTTCACCTTTTCTGCTCTAACTCCTCCAATACACCACCAATTGCCATGAAATTTGGTATGCAAGCTCCTCCCATGATGATATTGCATTCACTAAAATTTTAGAACAATCTGAGCTTTAAAAGACACCTAATGCATCACCAAACACATTATTACCAAATTGAAGCTCAATTAAACTTGTCTTATTCTTTTTTTTTCCACTCTTCAAGGCTTGCTATATGGCCTTGAAATTTTTTTTAGAACTTCACAACATAATGCTTTAGGTCCTCAAATTGGTTTCACACCTTGCTAGTTCTAATAGCTCTCCAATTTGACTCCAAACTTGGCCATTTCAACTTGTACTTGATCAAATCTACATGTAAACTGAAAAGAGAATGCAAATCAAGCATTTAAATATCAAATAGGGACTATATGACATTGACACTCACATGAAAACATCATAAAATATATCCCTATGAATTTCCTTTAAACATTTATCATAACTTCGCATTTGTGCTATGACTTCTGCAAATAGGATATTAGTATGCAATTTCTTAAAAATTTCCACAAATATCCCAAATTTCTTATTTAAATTGGTATTATTATCTTTGACGGTAAGGAATTGGAGACTGATATGGTTGAACATTTAGATTAATGAAAGCCCGTGAGGTTGTTCCTGAGTTTCAATCTTAACTTCCTTTCCTTTTTCTTTTTCTTTTACTGCTTCCACCACTCTCTATTTTCTGTTTATTCTTTCTTCTTGTTCTCTACCTCTTTAATTTCCACTTCTTTGCCACTTCTTATAGTAATGGATTTTACACAATGTCTATGATTAGTTTCAATTATGCTTAATAGCTTACCATGAAGCCACTCTTGTAAAAATTGAGCAATTTGGCCAACCTGAGTCTTTAAATTCTTAATCACTACTTCATGGTTTTGCAACTGAGACTCATTGCCCTGAATAAACGTTAACTTGATTTCTTCCAAACTTCATTGCTCAGACTGAGGTGGGTTAACTATGAAACTAGATGGCAGGGCTCTCTGTGAGTTTGTTAGGGGTTGGTATGTATTTTGATTGTTTTTCTATGTAAAATTTGGGTGGTTTCTCCATCTAGGGTTATAGGTGTTTAAGTATGGATCATTCATTTGCCTATTATAGATAGCATACTAGACTTGCTCAAGTTCTCTAAGAAAAGGACTACCTACTTGATAATCTAAAGATACACAGGATGAGCTACCATAATGTTCTCATTCAACTTGATTCCTAAATTTGCTGCTACTAACTCCACTAACCAAACGTCCAATTTCTTATTTAGAACATCAGAGATGGCATTCAAAGTTATATTGGAAATAGTTCATTGTCATCTCTTTAATTAACTTATAAGCTTCCTTCATAGTCTTGTTCAATAAAACTACCTCCAACTGTAGCATCTATAATGTAGCAAGTAGAGAGTGATATGATTTAATTATATTAAGTTTTCATAAGTATTTCAATGTGAATTAATCCATATTTTTGTGTTTAAATGCTTATTTTGTGTTCTTATTAAGTTTACATGCATATTAGATCTTATTACACAATTTATAAATGAAAGGATCAAGTTTGGAGAAGATTTGAAGTAAACTTAGACAAAGGACTTGCTGTAGAGGAGTTAAATGGCGGTTACTAGGATTTTGAACTATGTCGTTTAACTCAAGTTAGGCACCGTTTAAGTTTTCCTATCTAAAGACTTAAACAATTGGTAAACCAAGGGCCATATAACCTTAAACAACGTCATTCGACATATTCGAAACAAAAAATAAAAATGGAAGAATTGATTTTTCATTTTCAAATGTTCTAAAATCCTAAGAGCACGTATTTAAGCAAATGGGAGAGCTAATTTTGGTAGTTTTGCTCCCTATTTGGGGAGACTCCATTTTTCTTAGAGTTTTCTTATGTTTTTAGATTCATTTCTTATATTTTCTTCTTTATTCTTGTTTTTTTAGATTTCATATTGTAAGATGTAGAACTCTGGTTCAAATATATTTTTTCTTCAGATTTGTTAATTTCATTGGATTTTCTTTATGTATTTAGTTAGGTTTGTTAGAAATGTGTTAAACTTCTTATTTTTGTTAATATAGTTCTTGTTTCTTTATTTTCCAACCTTTCTCTTTTTAATTTCTTTATGTTTTCTACATCTTTAGTTGCTATCTTGTTAATTTGAGTTTTTTTATTGTTAATTTCATTATGTTAGGTTAGATTTCCTTTAAGTAAGAAGGTATTAGGATAATGACTTTATAATTGTGAGAAATGACTTAATTTGTATTAGGCATTGTGTTTTAGGTTGAGATCGAATTGGAATTCAGGTTAAATGACATGAATTAGAAATTGTTTTATAGGTTTGTCTAATTTATTTGCGATTCTTGTTTCAATTACATAGTAAGGCTTTTGATATGTAATTTTCATTAGCAAATACCATAGGTAATAATAGGCTAAGTGATTTTTGAACTTAAACTTATTCAACTTAAGCTAGGATTCCAATTCTCTAAGTTACATAATCTGAGTTTACAAGATTATGGCTTAGGCTAGTCATTCCCTAACATCTAATGCTATCACATGATTAAATTTAGAGAGTTTATTCTAGGTTATCGCGTTATTATATGCAAATTTTTTATAGTATTAGATTTATCTAAAATTGGAGGAATTTAGGATTCGAGTGCTTGTTTGGATCCACAGTCTATCATATTAGGCTAAACTTAATCTTTATATTTGTATGATCAATTATAAATCCTAAATGTTGAATATATCTTCTGTCCAGTTTCCTTTTATTGTTATATGTTTCTTTTAGTTTTGCATCCTTATTTATTTTGTTTTTTTAGTTGTCTTTTATATTTGTTTTTAGGTTCATAAAAATAAGAGATTTTATTTCTTTTTAATTTCATTTAGCACAACAACAAAAAGAACTTTAAACTCTTTTTAGCTCTCTGTGGATTTGACCCTAATTCACCCTATTAAATAGTAAGGTTTAGTTAGATTTATGATTTAGCAGTTTGAGACGAGCTATCAGAGGGCCTAAGGCTAGTATAAAAGATGTCCACTTATTACGATGTATTGAAGTCATGATTTAGACACGTGCCCAACATTTCCCTATACCTTTCCTATGTTTCATATAAATTCTCAATTTCATACTGAATAAAAGAATTAATTTTAGTTTTCATCTTCGTAATCTTGGCGGGTAGGAAAAATATTGCTAAAAATAGTTTCATTAAATCGTCTATGTTGTAATGGAACTAGGTGGATGGGTATTAATCCATGCTCTAACCTTATCTCTAACAATCTAAGCTTGACAACATCATTAGACACTTTATTACTTTTAACAAGAATACAAATGTCAAGAAAATTATTTAAATTCTCATAAAAAAATTTAAAGATTGTACCACCAAATTGAGAACCTCCAAACATAGAAAAGATGTTATAAGGGATTTTGAAATTATTTGCATTGATTCTTTGTTGAATAATGCTAGCCATAGGCCACTCTCTATTGCCTAAAGCTAAACCCATCATGGTTCAAGGTCTAAGACCTTATTGAGGTCTTTTAACTAATTGTTCAAGTGGATTCATGTCTAAGTCAAAGGATTGTTCACTAAAAGTCTCTACTCCTACAATTTTCGAAGTGCTCACTCAAGTTTCTTTCTTTTGTCTACGAATTATTTGCTCAAGTTTTAGATCAAATTCAAGATTCTTAGATTTTTGCCCCTAAGTATGCATACAAAATTAAAGAAGCAAGAAAATAAAAGTAAACTATTCAATAAGAAAATCTCACAAAACAAAAAACAAATAATTCAAACAAAAGAAATTTAAACAAATTTAAACACTTTAAACAATATAAACAACTTTAGTCTAATCTTCACTAATTTACCTTATTATTCAAATTATTTTTTGCAAATTCCTAGTAGTGATACTAAAACTTATTCTTCAGTTATTTGTTAAGACTAGTGAATTCACTTTAATTAACAATTGAAGCAATTGAAGCTTACTCTTCTTTTAACAATTTTAACCAATAATGACATCAAGTATACTGATCACAAGTAATATATTAGAGTATTTAAGATTCAAAAAATTTCACAGGGATTACCAAATTGCAAGTACTAAATTAATTAGGTTGTAATTATCTAGAGTCTCAAAATAAAATGAGATCACTAACTAAAAGTACCAAACTAACTAAAAAAGAGTTATGCAAAGATGATTAAGTTAGATTTAATTATAGAAATTGGTTAACGAATTGGGTTTCAATTATCTAAATGGATTTATTATTGACTAGAAGGCTTCTCTTAGGGCCACTTCATTAAATTAAAGCAATGCTATAGTTAAGAAAATACTTTTTATCTAATTACTTAACTTGAATTTTGATCATTCATCAATCTTAGGCATTCGGCTTAAAGTTTAAAAAGCTGAACCTAAAAATTCAAATTTGATATTATAATGGTCAAGATAAATCAAAATTGGTTAATTCAATGATTTAAATTAGGTTTTTTTAATGATTTATCTAATAATTTAGGTAGATTTCTTGTATCCTAAGTTGTTTCTTAACTTTATTATAAGTGTTTAGGTTAGAATAATCATTAATCTCTTCAAGTAAACTAAAGAAAGTTTTCATTCATACATGGAATCATATTAAGAACATATTTGGATCATTTACTAACCATTCCTTAACAGCAAATCGAATTAGCTACTCGTTTGAATCAAAAAACAAAGTATATTCACCATCTTCATCATGTTCTTAAACAAATAAGAGTAAGAAGTGGATTTCAATGTAAAAACAAGTTTATAATGCACCACAAAAGGCTAAAAATATGTTGACAGATCTGAATCATGCATCTAAGATCTTAGAATCCTCAAATACAAGATCAAATCTACCAAACAAGATAAAAAAGATGAAGAACACAAGAAATAAGCCCTATAACTAGAGATATTATGATTTTCTGCTATGAATTCATGTTTTCTATCTTTCCTTCTTATTGTTTTTGGATTCAAAACATTTATAAATATGTCAAGAGTAAGTGGGAAGCAAGTGAAGGAGGTTGCAGCTAATGAGCAGGAAGATCTAGTTAGAAAATTCTTGACTTCTACTTAAATGACACTGAAAGAAGAGTTAAACAACGTCATTTTACTGCCAAAATTTAATTCCTAGAAAAGAGTTAAACACAGGTCTTCGAGAGTTAAACATAGGCATACTTAATACTGCCATTTAGCCCCTATTTTTTCTCCAATCTTCATATTTTACTTTGTGTTCACTTCAATTAAACTTCAATCTATAAATTAAATAACTCAAGACATAAATTAACTAATTAAGGATCAAAATAGGGGGAAATTAACATTAAAACATCATGAAAAATCATATAAAACGAAGCCCTATCACCTTTGGATTTGAAATCAACAAGTGTCTTATATTGAAAGTCCAATGACTAATAAAAGAAACATACTTTTTTATCATGTAGGAACACATGCTAAAGTCAAAACTACCACTAAACCCAGATCAATAAGATGAAGTTTCAAGTCAACCTAAACAATGTTAAACAAAGGCGTTTCTTAGAAGGAAACAAAAATTCCTTATTTTTTTTTCTTTTTTTTCTTTTACTATTGTTATTTTATGTTCTCTCATAAGTAATTCATGTGTTGGTGACTTAGGTTATGTAATTTTTAGGTTGATGAACTAAGGAAATTTTCCTTGCATAAAAATTCAAAAGAATAATAGGAGGATGTGACAGTGTCATTTTGTTAAGGGCCATGCACCATTTAGCATCCAAATAAAGGTAGCAAATAAATGCTGAAAAAGAATGATAGCACCAAATTATACATCTTTTAGACATGTATTCATGATCATTACATTAAGTTGTAGAGGAAAATCCCCATAATTTTAGGTGTATATTGGATTAATTATTGAATAAGATGCTTCTTATATTGCTTTTCAATCTAGAAGAGACGTGGGATCAGTTTTAAGACTTAGAGCATCTAGTTATGAGGCTCCACAAGAAATATCAAATTTGTATGACAAATTATGAAGAGTGTATAAAGGAAAGATCATAACAAGCTAAGTTGGAAATTCCAAACAGCTGCTCTAAGGAAGGCATTAGGTTTACTTATAGAACTCCAAATGATACGAACATGTATAGGGTGCTATAAAAACATGTGATGCATCTACATACCAAATTAAATGAAAATTGGAGCTTTGTAGATGGAGATATAGTAAAAAGACCGAATAGAGATAAACGGTAGAAAGGTTGACGTGGCAAATTAGTGGGGATGACTTGTTTAATTTCATTTTATATTATTTGGACAATAAATGACGTTAAGAAACCTTAGCAACCACACTTATGATCCTAAGAAACTTCCTAGAAAAATATAGAGGGTTTTGGAAGAGGAAAAACATAAAGAAACTAAAGAACAAGGAGGATAATTAAGATTCAATAAGTGCTATCTAAATTTTCCAACAAATGGGGATTCACCATCTTCACTAGTTTATCTTTCTTTTACTTTCAATGTTTAATCTTAATATTCTTTGTTTCAATATGATTATAGTTTGATAAATATATTTTAAAGATTGTTCTTGAATTGTTTATCTAACTTTTACTATATTGATTTAATGCATAGTTGTTTGTATTAATTGTTAAGCTTATAATCACTTTGAATTGAGAGATTGTTTTGATTTATTTAAGTTAGGTTGTGCGATGAGAGTTGGTATCTTAATAGACCTGAAATTAACTGATTAATAGGTTATTACAGAGATATCTTAATTATTTGTTAATTTTCCTTAGGATTGCTTAAAATCTAATTGCAATATTTAGGAGTTGTGATGTCAACTGAGAGGTTACAATTCAACTTTTAGGTAGTTCAATTTAGATTAATAGGTTAGATCTTGAGAGAGGTTAATCAATTATTGGATATCTAGGATAAAAAAAAATCAATATGGTCATAGGAAGATAAACAAGGATAGAACAACCCCTAAGTCTCTAATATTGAGTATCTTTTATGTTTTGTTTTCTTTTACGATTTAATTCATTGAGTTTGTTAATATAATTTAATTTTCAGTTTCTATACCTTTTATTTACCTTTAAAAAAGTGAAATTTAGATTTTTAGGTGTCTAGAATCAATCCTCATGGGATTAATATCAGTTATACTATAAGTTACGACTTGTTTACTTGTAGTGTAGCCAAAACTAACAAACAAGTTTTTGATACTGTTGCTGGAGATTATTATTTTAGCATCTTATTCGATTTGGATTCTTTTAATTTAAGGATTTTTTTTATATAAAGCATGGAGAGGTTCAAAGAACGGTAAAGGAGTTTCCCCCACCATATTCTATCGAGGGAATTTCTACTGTAATTTTTTTATAACAGCGTCACCATAAAAATATGAGGTACTATAGATGCAGTAGCTAGGGGATCTCTAATGCGAAAGACAATAGATGCAACTTATGACCTATTAGAAGAGATGGCAAATAATAGTTACTTATGGAGTATAGAAAGGATCAAGTAACCATTTCTTAAGGAGTAGAAGGGTGTTATTGCCATGGCTTTAGTGACAGTCTTATAAGCTCAAATGTTGACATTGGCCAAACAATTAAATAGCTTCCAGGTTCATCCAAATTGTTGAAAGTAGTAGAATATGGGTGTTAATTGTGTTGTCAAGATAGTCATGTGACCACAGACTACTTCTTAATGGCTAGCAAAGATATAGAAAAGATGAACTACATGGGAGCACCGTAAGGGAGACTAGGTAATAACCCTTACTTTAATACTTATAATTCATGGTGGAACAACCCATCAAATTTTTCTTGGAACACTAACAATGTAGGTCAAAATGTGAGATCACAAGGCTTATTAGGTTTCCAACAAGACAAACTTGGATCTTTGGAGAACAAAATAGATAAGCTAATGGATATTTTAGGTTTCAAGTTTGCAAGCCAAGAGGAAAGCCATAAGAGAATGGAGGCAAAATTAGACCAAGTAGTTAGGAACCATGAATCATCTATCCACAATTTGGAAGTTCAAGTGGGTCAACTTGCAAATGCATTATCTTTTAGAAGTGTGAGAAGCCTTTTAAGCAACACAGAGGCAAATATAAGAAAACAGCTAATGGTTTTAACTAGAAAAGAACTAGAAAATTGAAGGGAGAATGTAGAAAGTTCAAAGGAAGTGAGTCAAGAAAAAGAAGAAGAAAAGGAGGAGGAGAAGTGTTATGTGCCACCAACATCGTATAAGCCCAATATTTACTTCCCATAATGGTTTAAGAAGAACTAAATGGACGCACAATTAAACAAGTTTTTGGATAAACCGAAGAGGTTGCAGACTGACTTGTCATTTGTGGAAGCATTAGAGAACATACCCAAGTACTCAAAGTTTCTCAAGGATATCTTATCAAACAAGCGGACTTAGGAAGACAATCAAACGGTGGCCTTAACGAAGAGCTGCAACTCTATCATCACTAGCCATGTACCATCGTTACAAGATCCAAGAAGTTTCATTATACCTTATGTTATTTGTAACTTGATATTTTCTAGGTATCTATGTGATTTAGGAGGAAGTATCAATCTTATTCATTTATTAATCTTTAAGAAATTGGAATTGGGAGCCAAAAAGCCAACATATATACTTATATAATTGAAAAATCAATCAATCAAGAAACCAGTTGGTGTGGTGGAAGATGTGCTTATTAAGGTGGAAAATTTCTTTATTCTAGTAGATTTCCTGGTGCTTAATTTTGAGGAAGGCATGAATTGTCCACTGCTTTTGGGGAGACCATTTATAAACACCAGAAGAATAATAATTGATATACATGAAGGGAATCTAGTGCTGATAATTGGAGATGAACAAGTGAAATTAGTATTAATAAGTCCTTGAAAAATTTTGTGAAAGAAAGGGGTTGCATAAAAATAGATACGATTGAAAAGCGTGTGAAGGAACTAGGAGTGAATTTTGCTGAAGAAGTGAAGATTAAAGCCATTAAAGAAGTTGAGAAGGAGGAGTTAGGTGTGATACCAACTCCAGAACCTTGAGTACGAATAAAGACCCATATTCCATTCTCCTTGGTATCACCCATACTCCTATTGAAGTCTTTACTTCCATGCTTGAAACGTGACTCCTTAAGTAAGAACAAATCACTACCTGTTATCATTCCTACAAAAAGGACTTTACACCAAGTAGGAAGGGTAGTTAAGGTGAGAAAGAAAAGGTTTAGAGCAAGATTGAAGTTATTTCCAAGTAAACATAAGCTCAGGGGGAGAGAACCATTAAAAGTTACTCAACTCTACAAGCATGGGGAGCTCGAGGTCGAAGAAGCCAAGGCAAAAATGTTCAAGGCTATTGAATATTATGAAAAATTATACCTTGGAGAATTTTCACCAAAAGAAAGGAATATATTCTCTTTTCCTTTTCTAATTTCTTAAAGCTAAACTGAATATAGTCATGATAAAGACTATAAATTAGCATGTTTTTATTCATAGTTGGTTTAACTTTTAACTTATATGTTTAATTGAGGTCTTGACTATATATATATTTATAAAAATTTGTATTAAAAAACTAAAATTTTTTATTTTTTATTTTTTCAAAAAGTTTGTATTAAAAAATTAAAAAAATTACAAATTTTTTTAAAAGAAAAAATAAAAACTTTAATTAAAAATTAATAAAATTTATAGTACATATGGTGATGCTATCGCTAGGAATGCCAAAAATGAACCTGACCTGATAACCTGACCTGCCTGCCTTCGACCATACTTGACCAAACCCGATTTGACAAAAAAAGTCAACAGACCGAACCCGACCTAACCTAAACCCAAACTAGATTTCATATAAACCCGAGATGACCCGAAGCCGATCATACCCGAACCCGATTCCACCTGGCCCTAATAAACTCGAACTCGAATGTACTCGAACAAATTGATCAGAACCTGTTTTCACCCGAACCTGAATTAACCCGATTTATTAACCCGAATTGACCCGACTTTAATACAAAGATTGCACTTTAAAATCATAAAAAACTGAAAAAAAATTTATTTATGAATATGATTAAAATTTAAAACGAGGAAATATTAAATTTAAAATTTTAATTAAAATAAAAAAAATAATTAAGATGAAACTTCAAGTACATCAAAATATATTTGAGAAGAAAGTTTGTTATTCCCCCAAAGTTTGTAATTGTTTAATATATCTTTACTTATCAAAGTTTTATACTAGTAATGAAGAACTTACAGTAATAATACTACAAAATCCCGTATTGGATACTACAGATATAATAATATTACATGCCCCTATATAT
>JAOXYD010137962.1:0-10803 GCA_028565735.1 Pinacopodium congolense | reverse complement strand
GATAAATGCATATCCCTAAAAGTTTTTTATGACTTATTTTAGCATTTTCATTATATTGTTTAAATTCAAAATGAAATCTTCCTTCTTCTTCTCATGCCTGTGGTAAGAGTAAAAATTATTTATTTTGTAGCCTTATATATATCAATATCATAACACTACCGATGCTCGTCATACAATGTTGGAATTATTACCCAAAAAATTAGACATTTATGATAAAGGATGCAATAAAATATTATAAACCTTCACACTATATCTATAATATTGGATTGAATCATTAAAGGAATAAACAAGCATTCAGAATTACTCACTCAACTACTCTTATGAGGATCAATCCCAATTGCAATATCCTTAAAAATATGTGTCTTCCATGTTTGTCCACTAATTCAGATGGTATATATGTTTTACCTACACATTTTTTTGGTGATAGACCTATAAATTTTAATTACAACCCTCTGTAATAACAACTAAGACGAGACATTTGAGTTTAAAGACAAATCCTTTCTAAAAAAACAAATAGCAAACCCAAGTTTATTTCACCAAAAAAGACCAATCCATAATATATTTTTCAACCGAACATTAAATATAAACATACTCGAGTAAAAGAATTAAAGTGAATCCACTAACAAATTGTACGTAAATTCAAGTATGCCCTCTGTCACTTTATGAACTTCATAAATACTTATCACAACTACAAATATTTTCATAATCTCAATTATTAAGTTATGTTTAATGTTAACATATTACTTATACAAATTCTTGGCTTGAAGCAGGTAAAAACATCTCCCAAGGTTAAGTGAAAATGCAGATAATGGAAAACATCTTTAATAATGCTACACCTAATGTTACAATCTATAATATAAAATCTTTTAATTGTTCATAATATTTAAGTTAAACTTAAAAAATTTTCTATCCATTATGCAAAATGAACTAAAACTACCTTCCATTTGATCTTATTTGCTTTTGAAGGAATGCTGAACAAACTAATGTAGATTTTTGTGATGTATATTATATCACACTCTTCCTATATTGTGACCCAAGTTCTTCCATATCTTATACCTATATGACATTTGTTTAGTTAGTATACCAATACTCTAATGATGTCGACATATCGCCCTTAAATTAGGACCTTTGTTTCTCAAATTTGTTCATATTAAAACCTATTCCATACCTATTGTACTCACCTTGGCCCTCCTTAAATGTTTAGCACTCGAAAACCAGTGTTTCTTAGTTCCTTTTTTCAACAAACTTACCCATTCTAGTCTATAAGGCCAAGTTGACTAGTAAAGCGAGAACAAATTTTCTTTTCTATATAATATGGTCGTAAATTGTGTTAATCGATAAAGATTTCATATCCTTCTTTAATACTTGTATTACAGTTAGTTAACTTTAAGGACTTTAGTTTAATGCATCAAATGCCAATGCAAATTTGACACTAACCTTCTCCCCCTTAATCTTTTAGCATTATCCACACACATATCTCTCAATTCCTTACTTACACCCACAGCTTTCTTTTGTTTTATTCCCATTTATGTGTGAACTACTGCTGATATAATAAGCATAATTTCCCTCTTACCCATAGTTGTATCATTAACACACAACCTTTAAGGATCTATTATTATCTTCTCCATTTAGTATATTCTATAAAATGTAAACATATTACCTATCACGTTACATAAAAATATTGAAATGTTTACAATCAACCCTACCCTAAATTTAATCTTTTGTGATCAATACCAACCTTGTATCTTTAGTACCACTTATCTGTGCATATTTCTATCATTTGTGATGGAGTGCCTCTTTTAACTTCTCTTTTTCCACTGAGGACAAATTCATTCTTCGGTGTTATCTTCTCGTCATAAATAACAACTATTAACTGTTGTTCCTCCTCAAATTTAGACAGTTAAATCATTGCTTCATCCCCTTTTTTCCATGCTCTAACTTGCATCTACTACAACGAAATCAAACCTAAGTGCAATGACCAAAAACTATTAGATGTGGTAAGTACCATCACAATTTCTCACTTTCTATCTCTCGCCTCATCACAATCCACATTCCTGTTCATTCCACAAATGCTTTCCCTACCCTTCTCTTAAAAAGACTAAAAACTTATTGGCAAAACATAGGTCCACATAATAAAATACACATTACTAACATGGTCACCTAATTACCAAACAATTTGCAACACTTATAACCCTATACATTCCATCGATACTGGATGATGATATGCACACTCCACTCACGATAACACATGTTACCATTTTGACATATCATAATATTTTACTCACCATTTTTAATTTTTAGTAGGCTAGACATAATACTACTGAAGGTTGTGATTTCCTAGTATTTACTAAAATTTCAAACTTGGTGCTCAATTTAGTGGCTCAACTATCTTGCCACTAGTTTCCATTCATACAATATTCAAAAAAATTAATAGTCAAATTTCATTATGCACATTAAGAAATGGGTGCCAATTTGATGCCATCAACATAGACAAAGAAAGGCTAATTGACAACCAAAATGATGAATCCATAAGTAATCACCCTATACCACATTTTCTTAAATTTCCCCCACCTTTTTCCTAATTAAAAGGATTCCTATGTCACTTACTTGTACAATGACAAAAACACAAAATGACAATATTTTCATTCCTTTTCTTTATAATTGGGTATCACAATTAACAATTCTTCCTAATACATTCATCGTTACAACCACATCATTATCATTTACTTCTTCTACTAAGAACTTCTACTGTTGATTTCTTTCTAACTTCGGTATAATATATACTATAACATTAATCAACGCTTCTTTACAAATACATAGAACACCATAAATATGAAAAAACTCTTCACCATCATAGATTTCACAATATAAGGGTTAAAGGGTCAACAAATGACAGTATGTAACAAGACCTAGATTACAAATCCAGCACATCTTATAATGCAAGATATGAAAAATAACTCTCATCTTATCTTTTCCAAATCTTAATGAAATAAAGCCTAAGATACCAATTATGCTTCTTTTAAACTTAACAACATTCTTTACTAGAACTTCATTGTATAGAGTTCATCTAACTAATAATAAATAAAAATGAAATCAATAATCTAATATGATCCGGCACTCACACACCGCCTACCTAAACTATATATAGTTTTTGGATACTATATACACACTACAGATAGAAAGTGGAGTAGACAACTTCCAACTATCGTTATCCCACTAAGAGTATAGAGAAACTACACATTACACTATATACACCAACCAAAATGATAATAATCAAACAATACCCAAGCATGCTACAAATAATGCATACATTGAATTTGATTTAACATTGGATCCATGTCATACTTATGTTTTATAGATTGACTAAAATAGTTCTATGTTTGCCGATAACAATGTATAAACGTGAAATTAATATCCCGACACTTACGCACTCTCTATGCTTAAAGGGGAGTAAGCTTTCTGAATGCTATATAAACACTATAGATATAAAGCGGGATAAACAACTACCAACTATCGTTATCCCACCAGAGAAAGTACATATTAGACTACATACACCATTAAAACAACAATGATTGCACAATACCCAAGCATGATACAAACAATTGAAAGACTTTTAGTTTGATTGGACATTAGATGTATGACATAATTACGTTTCATACACAGATCAAAATGTTTCTCAATTTCTCAGTTAGGACGTAGGGTATGCCTTGTTTCCTAAAAAATTCAGTAATTTTGTGTTTCAATCTTCTTAGCTCAAACCCATTAGAAGAAACATTAGAATTTTGACATGACTAGTCCTTCAATTGAGTCGGATAATAATGACTTCACAAATAGAAATTGGTGCAAGTGTTAGATAAAATAATTTAGTACTTTATAAAATCCCCTTTTCACCCTCCATTTTTCTTCTATTTTCCTTATTTCTTTAATTGAAGTGCTTACGTGGCCTAAGGGGCACCGGGGGCCCCTGAAGGGGGCTCCCTGGTTGCTTTCTTGTTGTTAATCTAGTTAGCTTACATCAACGATTATTATAGCCATTTGCTTCTTTAAGTCTCCTTCTTACTCAAGTATTAATAAAACAGGTCATTTATTTATTTCTTATGACTTATTTCTAGTTTTTGATGTCGTTACTGGAAAAAAATATCTAGTGATATTATGAATATATCAATGTCAATTACTTTAAAGTTTGTAAATATTATTTATATTATATTTGCCTTTCTTTTTTTTTCCTTTCTTGTTTGCTTTATTTAGCCTTTAGTTTTTAGTTTCCTTAGTTCTTTTTACTACATTTGGCTTGAATATGAGGTTGTGTATATCTTGTATAAATCTTTAGTGAAGATTAAGTGCAAATTAGAAATAGAACATCAGGAGTACTTAGTTGAACAACCTCATGAAGCACTTAGATAACCAACCATGATGGAATTGATTATGAGAAATAGGAGTGGACTTAAGGCTAGTATTGTTAGACCTAGGATAGACTCTGATGACTTTAAAATTCCACGTGGGATCATTTATATGATTCAGTATTCACAATTTCATGGCTCATCTTTAGAAAATCCAAATGATTATTTAATAAATTTCATCAATATTTGTGATCTCTTTAAAAGCCATTAGATTTCAGATGATGCACTTAAATTTAAACTATTTCCTTTTTCCTTGAAAGATAGAGCTCACACTTAACACTTTCCCACTTAGTTACATCACTACTTGGGATGAACTTGACTATTGTTTCTTAGCTAAATTCTTTCCCCAAACCAAGATAGCCAAACTGAAAAACATGACTTCTTCATTTGTTCAACATGAGAGCAAGAGTTTATATGTGTCTTTGGAGCGATTTAAAGAGATGCTTTCTGAGTGTCCTATGCATAATTTTAGTATTTGTGAGCAAGTACATATCTTTTACCTTGGAATCATACCATCTACTTGTAGTATGATAAATGCTATTGCTAAAGGTACCTGTTGGCCCTATATGGCACCTAAGAAGGGGGTGAATTAGGCTCTTAAAATTTCTTCTATATTATGAAACTTAAGTCTTTCACAATTTAATTAAAAGCAGAAGCTAAACAATTCTTAGTCAATTGAATTTAACAGTAAATAAAAAAATATAATGTAAATGTATAAACATAAAAGAGAAAAGGGAAGAAGAGACATAACCAATTTATTCTAGTTCGGAGCAGTCCCCTACATCTAGTCCTCAACACCACTGTTGAGATTTTTGATCTTATTACAATCAACAAGAATACATAATACACAATACAATCCTTTTTCAAGGCTCAAGAATAATCTCTCACTCTCCCTTTTCTAAGGCTTAGGAATAACCTCGCAACACTCCCTTTTCTAAGGCTAAAGGAGAACCTTATAACCTTCTTCTTTTCCAAAGCTTAAGGATAACCTTTACATGAATTTCACTCTTAATCAACCCCACCCAAACACTTTTACAAAATTTCACTCATTGACTCACCAAAGTGTTTAGGGGCTCACAAAATATAAGAATGAATGTGCATTAAAATCACACAATTTTACCAAAAACTCTTAGACACGCTCAAGAACACTTAATCTCAATGTCTAAACACTTCAAACACTTCTTCCACACATAAACCATATAAAACATAGTTATTTATACTCATTCTAAGGCCAAATAGCCATTACTCTAATGTTCGTATTCATAAAATTATTTTATCGTTGCAAAATAGTTATTGCCCAACGTTCACCTACATATTCGCTTCATTTGGTCAACCAAACCTCTACTATCAATTGACCAATCTCTTGATTACCCTCATTCGGTCAGTCGAATCATGCTATTGGTTGACTGACTATCATTTGGCCTATTGACCTATGCAGTTCGGTTGACTAATCCGCACCAGGTTGATACTCTGGCCCAAATCCATCTAAACTTAACCAAAACCAATTCATAACCTAATTCAACATACTTTAACACAACCTAAATTCATTTATCTTACCAAATTACCTTAGTTCATTAATCTAACTAATTTCATTCACTTCATTACTTGCAACCACATATTTAATTGATTCACACATCATCAAATCAATTCAAACAATTCATAACTTTATAAGTCATACCAACTTAATCAAGTTGTCAATTCATTTACTTAAAATAATTTACTCATTTATTCAACCAAGAACCAATTCAATTATTACACATACTCATGAAATATCATACATGCATTCATTAATCTATCAAGAGGTTTTCCACACATATCAAATACATATAAAACCTCTTGATTATGCATCATATATGCAAATACTAAACATGAATGTAATATGTATGAGTGAGCACTTTCTAAACTATGGTAAGACTAAAGAGAATACTTACATATTCACTCAAAACCTATCAAATTCTACTCTTGAACTTGATCTTCTATCTTCAATCTTCAAGCTCAATTCCAAAATTCTTCTTTCACGAACTCGGTCTTCAATTAATTCCATATACTTTATAAAATCTAAGTAAGGCTTCTCATTCATGCACTCCACGTCTTCACCAAACTCTTGCTTTCATCAAACCTATCTTAACAAACACAACCAACTCCCACAAACACATTAGTAAAAACACTTTGTCATGATCAAAACAAAGGTGGAACCAATCCTTGGTTTAAAAAACTCTTTAGTAATTTCTTACAATATAATATCCTCCTCACCACATCCATGATGGATCTATTATTCCTCTTTAATACTCCATTTAGTTGAGGCATATATCTTATAGTCAATTGATGCTTTACACCATTCTTTCTTGAGAGATTATCACAAATGTTATATTCAAGTCTAAAGTAGAAATTTCACCCTGTGATCACTTTATTTCTAAATGAATGCTATAAAATTATTTAATGCTTCACATGCTTCAAATTTCTTCTTTAGAAAGTAAACTCATGTATTCCTACTAAAGTTAAGAATGATGACAATAAAATATCAATTACCTCCAAATGAATGAACCTTTACAAAACACAAATCTGAATGAATAAACTATAGTGGTTTTGTAACTTTTTGTGAATGCCCTTTAGGAAAAGGATCTCGATGTTTCTTTTTAATTATGCAAGCTTCACATAATTGATCAAGAATTTGAATGCTTAGTAAATTGGAAACCTATTGATTGTCTATTAGAAACTATGCTTTTAAAATTGAAGTGTCCAGGATATATATGCCAGTGCCAATTATCCTCTACAATCATTATATTGCAGCTCAATCTAGTATCATACTTGATGTTTAGTGGAAAGAGTTGATTTTAGGATATGTTCATTTTATGAATCATTCCTTTCTTTCTATCAGTAATTATGCACCCTTAATTATTGGAGTGCTAATCATAACCTTTCTTTACCAATTGTTTAACACTAAGAATATTTTGATAGATGTTTAAAGTATAATACACATAAAAAATATAGTTTAGCTATCCATTGCTTAAGGAATATTAATTTTCCTTTTTCCTAAAAATGCTATTGAATAATTATCATCAAACCTTACTGTTATTTGAAACTTCTCATCTAAGTTAGAGAATAACTCCTTGTTCCTAATTAAATGAGTACTGCATCCTATATTTAATAACCATTGACTATCATTGCTTTTAAAAAAAACATAAATATTTATTAATAAAGTCTTGGCATCATCTTCTTTCTCCATAATCTTGGCATGGTTATCTCGATCATTTAAAGCTTTGGCATGACACTATCTACTATAGTGATCATATTTTTTATAATTATGACATTGTATATGTGATTTTCACTCAAGCAGATAATGACCAAATTTTTTGCACTTGAAGCACTGAACACTCAACTTTCCTTTTCTAAGATCATCTTTTCTATTTAGTTGATTGATTATAAAATTCTTTCCACTTTTTGGAGTTCTGACTCTTCTCTTTTTTGTCTCTTCACTTTAAAAATTCCAACTTGGTTTGAACTTTTAATACTTGTTCATCTGATCTACCAAATCTTTCATTAATTTATATGCCCTATGATTCCAATGAAGTTTGTATATTATTTAAGGTCTTTTTTTAGATCTTTAAATTCTTCAATATTTGTTACCACATAATCAAATTTATTTGTGAGTATACGTATCATTTTTTCCATAAGTTCTTTCTCTATTATTTTATCACTGTTACTGTAAGGTCCACATGTTTTTTAAGCATGTAAAACAACCCTCTTGAGTTTCATGGCCACCCTAAACATTAAATCACTACTTGTCTTGTAGACAACCACTATAGACCACTTGGTTTTAAGAGGACATGAGAGCTGGCCAAATGTTCTGAAAAGTGGACACCTCAAGGCCATATGTGATTGCTTTAAGGCCTTTTGTTCAATCAATTTTCTTTAAAAAGGGTCTCAAAGATTAGACGGGAAACTAATTCAAACTTCTTGAGTAGGCGTTCCTCTAAGTCCAGGTGAACTGTAATAAGAAAAGAGGAAGTTGAACTCCCATATGCTTTCTTTGTTTGCAGTTAGGTCTTTTTGACTATTAGACTAATAAGATGGTATACATATTTAGGTGTTAAGGACAAATTAGAGAATAGATTAGAGCCGTCAAAATAGTTGGTCAGGAGAATAAGTAAGGTTAATTTGAGACTATACCCTTATATTATGTGTTGCATGCAAACTTGTTTTTTATTGACTTTAAAAATGTTTTAGAAACTTGATAACCAAATATGTGTCTTTTTGGAAATATATGAGTTTTATGTTGAATTAGTAAAATAAAACATGATAATAGGAGTGATATATATTACATATTTTATTACTGATAATGTTTGATCATTGAGAAATGTGAAATTTGGACATAGTTTTGCGTTATATGGCATGTATCGCTTGATTATTCAAAAAATGTGATATGTATATGTTTCAGTGATGTATTATGATTAAGATCTGATGAATTCTATTTATAAAGCATATTAAGATTGATTTATGACAGATTGAGTTAAAGAACTGTAGTAAATTAGCGGCTTACCTAGGATAGGCTATATTCGATGGTCTTTGATATTGATGAGTTACTGAGTATAAGTGAGATGTGGCTAAGTACCTATCCGTGGAACAAGTACTGGGGCAACTTGAGTCCTAAGGATAACCTATATTGATGACTAGGTACCAAAGTAGTACCGGAGTTTTTCGAGTCCCGAGGATATCCTATATTAATGGCTAGGTACTAAAATGATACTGAAGTACCTGATACAATTAACTGAGAGGGTACCTTATGTCGATATTTATATTTATGATTTTATTTCCATATGTTGATGAGATATTGAGTATGAGACGAGTCGGTAGACCATTGAATATAGGCCTACTAGGTTTAGCAGAGCCAAAAATTAGATAATAAATGGAAATGATAATAAAATTGAGAATAATCATAATATTGTGGATGCTTATTGCATATTTCTAACATAATGTGTTTAGTTTATTCACTTTCGTTGTAGACGATATTTTATTATTTCTTTGTTTATTGTATATTGAGATATGTATATATAAGGATACGGTTAGGTGACCCTTACTGAGTAGGCAGCTTATTCCTTACCATACATTTTTTAGGTAATAGAGTAATGGTGAAAACTCTAGAGTTCTAGACTGATATCATGAAGATTAGGTAAGGCCAACAACATATGATGTGTATCATTGTTTCATTTGTAACTTTTTTGTGTATATATACTATTACGTGTTATGTTTTAGGATGTGCAGATTGACTTTTGAGACTACTAGTTACTTTTTATAACTTTAAAAAAGTTTATGTGCCATAATTGTGATTTGTGATATATTATAACCTTAATGGTGGAATGGAAGATAGGGAGTGTTACAATTAGTTTTCATATTATTGACCACTTTATCCAATCATGTATGCTTTCTTCTTTTCCTTGTTCCATTAGCTTAAAACCTTTTTATTCTTTGCAATCTTGTTCTTTTAACTGGTTTTGTCCCTTAATTGGTATTGAATAAAAATTCCATTCCTATTTTACTATTTTGACATGAATTTTTTTAGACAAATGGTTGCTCATTAAATTGACATATCAAAAACAAACATTTTTCATTGAGTGAAGGATCATGATCTTGTTCTTACATTAGTTCAATAAAACCTTCTTCAAAATCTCTCAACAACCACAACTTCTAAAAATAACTCCATCAAATGTTTACACATCGTAAAATCATTTTTCCATCAAACTTGTATATTATTGATTGTATTGATTGAATTTGTTATAAACTTCTTGAATTAAAGCCATATCAAGACCCAAAAATGGTCTACTTGATTATTTTCAGGACTCCCAAGACCAATGTTTTGAATATCGTATTGGCATTTGTATCGAATTTGATCTTAAAATGGTATTATATTGGTACCAGTTAATATCGATACCATATCAGATAACTTTTTAAAATTATAAATTGGTCCTTAAATTTTAACAAATTTGCAAAATAGTCACTCTATATATTATATCATATATTTTTTAACTGTATTTCAAACCTGTGTGAAAAAAATCAATAATAACAATATAAAGTTGACATATTAATAACTATATCTTTGTTTTTATAAATTATAAACATTAAACAATAAGAACAACAATCATTCACATATATAATTCATTCAACTCAAATATAAACTTCAGCATATGAAATCAAAATATCAACAATCCATAAGCATAGGCTTTACAAGACCATAATCATAAGCATTCACATATATTCATATAAATGTATTCAATTAATCGTAGGGTTAATAGTCATTGAGGTTATCAACCTTTACACATTTTTTTCAATTAAGTAATCAAACTTTTAAAAGTTTCAATTGAGTGATTAACGTTTGAAAAGTTAATCAGTTGAGTGAAAAAGGTTG
>JAOXYD010137941.1:0-10803 GCA_028565735.1 Pinacopodium congolense | reverse complement strand
ACAACCTATCTAAGGTCTTGGAACTTCCAATTCACTTGAATTTCCAATATATTCAATTTTGACCTTCAAACTCCAAGGTTTCCTTAATGGATTTTTCATGAAATATACCTAACTTTAAGATTAACATCATAAAATCAAACCATTAGTGATTAAGCATGTTTTGTTATCATCAAAACAAAGATTGGAACCTCCCTTGGTTCAACAATTCCAATTCTTAAGATTACATGGTCCAAGGTTACGAGATTATTGCCTTAGTTGGTCATTTCCTAGTTCTTAATGCTATTGTGTCACTAAATCTAGAAAGTTTGTTATAGGATGTTACGCGGTTAGGGATAAGTTTTTTATCGTATAGTACTTATCGAAAATTGGAGGAAGTTATGATGCAATAGCTTGTTCGTGTCTATAGGCTAGAATCTTAGGTGTAACTTAATGTTTTAGGATTTCTATTATCAATATAATTCATGAATCTCGATAATATCTTTTGTCTAACTTTCTATTATTATTATTTCTTTCTTGTCAATTCCCTTCTTGTTTAATTCACTTTGGTTTCATTTGTTTTCTTTTGAGTTCTTTGAAATTCCTTTACATCTTGGGGATTTCTTTTATTTTCTTTTTCTTTTGCACAATATTAGATGAAGTTGAAAAACTCAACCAGATCTTTGTGGAATCGATCTTGACCTGCCCTGCTATATAATTAGTTAGGATAGTTAGGTAATTTATTATTTAGTGGTCCGCGACAGACTTATCAACTTGAGGGGTTTCAACATAGTGAAAATTTTGTAAAATGGGTCATTGAAACTCTAGGGTTAGTCCTAATTTTTTGATTAAGATGCAACTATAAATAGAGAAAATTTAGTCTTAATATACAATGATAGTTGTACAATTTTGAATAATGGTTATTTATGAAATGCAAAGCTTTTAATATTTGGTTTAGAATTCGATGGTTCTCATTAGGTTTTTCTTAATCTATATGGATTTTGATTGGTTTGAAGGATAGTTTTAAGTTTCAATTAATTGTCAACATAATGATGGAGAATAAGTCTCAAATGGAATTGTATTTTATTATTACATTTATTAGAAAATGAAGCTCTTTCTTAACTAGATAAAGTTATAAGAATGGATGTAGTTAAGAAGGGTTATATGCTTGCATTCTCACTAACAAGGCAATTATAAATATTAATTAATTAATTCATGGAAATTAATTTTTTTATTTAATAAAATATTTTAAATTCTTTAATACTTATTGAAACTTTAAGCCTTAAACTTTTCCTCTTACCAGTTTGATCTTTGGTCTAATTTTTAAAACATTACTCATGATACATTCACTAAGAAAATCTAGACAAACAATTAGTGTAAAGGAATAGCTAGAGGATCATCAAACCTTTCCTCGTTTGAACCTTTTCCCAAATCCTTCATAATCTTAACAAAATCATTTAGCATAAACTCGTTCGTGGGCTTAAGATCTAGAAAGATTTTAAATTGTACAATTCATCAATCGCTAGGTACAAAGGTTTTGACTTTATTAGTTCCTTACACTTTTTAAAGCCCTCAATAAATGATACAGCTACACTATCATAGTTATAAGTATTGAAATACTTGTTTTTCTAGAAAGTCAAAACAGACATCTGGCTTATGCTCTTTACCTATAAAATACTTGATTTAATTTAGTGCTTCTATGATTAGAGTATCGTAGTCTACATTCAAGTTATAAACCTTGTCATCGGAAGCCTTTATGAACCTATCATATGCTTAGAGCTCCCTCTTCAATTTTCTCATTTTCGTTTTAGGATCTTTGGCTATCTTGTCTTATTTCTATACGAGTCTTTCCTCCTACAGCTTGCAGTTGTCATGGAGGTATTTATAGTTATAGTATACTAGAAAGATAAGAAGGAGAACGTTTGTGTACAAATATATATAATTAGAAAAGTATTCAACTAAAGGAGGTTTCACATAGGTTTTGATGACAAAACAACTTTGATAATAATGATTTTATTATTTTCATGCATTGGAAAGATAAAAATTAGGAAAAGGATGAAAGGATATAAATTGGAGCCATTGGAACAATATTGATGATATATGAAAATCAAAGTTAAAAACAAGGTTCAAGGATCAAGATAGTGTTTTTGAATCCATTTCACTTTGTAATTTTTGTTCTAGGTATTTTTTTTATCTTTTTAAAGTATTTAAAAGCTCAAAATGCTACATGTGCATTCATGTTTAGATTTAGTGCCTGTATGATTTGAATGTGAAAGGTATAAAAATTATCAAGTGACAAATTAAGTTGTTACATGGAAATTAGAATGACCAAGTCTAGGAATTGTTCCTTATTATGCATATGGACAAAGTCAAAACTGGGTTTTGAGGTCTTCTTGACAAATTTCCCCCTTTATATGTAGTTTCTATATCATTAACAATTAGACCATTTGGAGTTCTAAATCATGAGATATGACTAATCGATCACAAGTTGCTCCAAAACAGGAGCAACATCAGATCACCTTTTTCAACCTATCACACAATTTAGGGGTCTGTAGGCTTATTTATAACTTAAACAATGTTACGAACTTAAATAAATCTTGGAAAGATTTACACTACACAATTCTCTCTTGTCATATTCAACCAATCCTAGTCAAAATAACACCAAAGCAACCTCTCATAAATAAGTCTTAAAGTGCTACAAAAGGAAGCTTAAATGGTGGGCAAGAGGCTGCATACATTGGTGTTAAGTGACATATTAAGCAAGTAACACCTTGGTGTTAAGTGGCATCTTAAGCTAGTGACATCATGGTGTTTAAGCTAGTGACACCTAGCTAGTGATGAATCAAGTTTTTGCTGGAGTATTCCAGCTCACTTTATTCTTGTCTTCTCTCCACTAAAAACCTCCCATCTTCTCTCAATTTTTGTTGGAGTTTGGAGCATAAGCTTTTTATGTGTTGGTTTTTTGGAAGCTTGGTTTAGCTAGATTCTTAGAGTTGGATTTGAATTTTAGTAAGGTAAGGGATGCAATTTGAGTTATAGTTTCTATTCACATTTGAGAGTATTCTGTAGTATTTCGGGATAACTCTCAAAATATTGAACCAAATTGCATCAAATTTATTTATTTAGAAACTTAATACATATAGGAACATTTGTTTAGAAGAACCTATTGCCCAAAAACCTCCGTTTCTATATTAAGCTAGCCATATAAAACTGACCCAAAAACTTATCCTGAAAAACAACAGCAACTGTTGGAAGATAGATTGAAATTAATCTTCCTCTTTTGATCTATTTTCCATATCTATAAAGGCTGTATTTGAAGAGCCTTACATTTATAATCAAGAGGAATATGTTGTAAGGAAGTTTTTTAAATAAACCTCTTTATACATTAAGATCTTTTAGGGAACTAGTTTAAAATTTTTGTTTGTTAAGATTTTTGAAGAAAAGGTATATTTTGGATATGTATTAGGGAAGCCTAGTTGTTAGAAAAAAAAAATAGTTTATATAGAGACTAGTTGACCAGTGTTAGGATTAGTGGTCGACTAGTAGGTAGCTTTTGTAGAGACTGGTCCATCAGTGTAGTTGAATTTTTAACTAATGAGCCTATGTCGTTAAATAGTGGGAAAAAATTTGTGTACCAAGGACTGGTTTTGAATGAGAAAATGGATGTTTAATGAATTTTAATGCATAAAAATGACTATAAATGTCTAATTAAAGGTTTTCACATATATATAGGAGTCTTTGGGGGTTATGTCATGAATCAAGTGAATTGGACCAAATAAAAAATCATTAAGTTAATCAAATTAGGTGGTTACTGTATATTTGAAGTGTTTTAATGCATTCGTTTTATGTTTATTAATATTCATTTTCTAAACACTTTAGTTGATCAAGAAAGATCATTTTTTTAGTGTATTGTTATTGTAGGCTTATTGATATTAGAGTTTTAAAGGTTGCCCTTCACTTATGAAGAAAGATTAAACCTTTACAATTGCTACTCTTCACCCGTTAAAGAAGATTATAGTGAAATGTATAACAAGCGGTTAGTTATCAACTATAAATTTCTAACAAGTACAAGGGTTTTCCACTGAGCCAACATAAATTTTTGCTATTCCTTATCCCTTTACTTAATAAATTTGTTTTATTTTAAGTTGTATTAATTCAATAAAATATTGTATATTTAACATTGCAATAAGATAAGGTTTTTAAATTAGGAAAAGACTTAGAAGATACAACACGAACAAAAAGAATCAAGAAGAAAAAGAAAAAAGATCTAAACCTTAATCATGTTTATCCACATCTATTCATACAATGTTCTTATACCATTGTTTTTATGAGACCTTGCCATTCTATTATAGAACCAGGTCTCAGAAAATGTGCACAATAAACATAGCCATATAATAGATAGAATTTCTTGCACTTAAATCCTATTAGGTGTTGTTAGTTAGTCTAACATGAAATAAGCTTAAATAAATCGATCAATTAACATGCAAATCATGTTCTATTTAAAACCAACTATTGCGAAAAGTATATAGGTTTATAAATAATAAAGTGGAATATTTTTAAGACTTCAAAATGTTGAACATATGGGAAACTAATATGAGTACTAGGTCACTTGGATTACAATCATCTAGAGAAGCTCAAGACTTCCAAATTAAAAGGATTAGAACTCCTAAATTAACCTAAAAGTTTCCAACAATTGCAAAGGATTCCAAATTTTTTTAAGAATTAACAAATTAATTAATTAGGTCAGGCTTAGGCTTTAAATGATTTAACAGAGTTATAAAAAGGTTGGAATATCAAATCTAGGGTCTTTATTAAATCAGACAAAGATATGACTAATTCAATGCCTTATCTTTAATTTACTTAAACTAAAGTTTGGTCAATCATCAATTTTAGGCAATAGGATTAAGTTCAAGGAGTTTTAACCTAAAAATTCCTATTTCTAGGTTAACACCCTCATAATTAATCAAAATTTTATCATTCATTGATTAAAATCATGTTGTTTACTAATTTTTCCAATGATTAAAGTAGATTTCTTGAATCTTAAACTATCTAATGACTTTATTTTAAGTGATCAAGAAAAGATAAGCATTAAGCATTCAAAATAAACAAAGATTATCATCCAATCATATGTTAAAAATTCAATCATTCAATTTAATAACTATTTTGTAGCTCATATTCAAATTTAACAGACACACACACACACACACAAACACACGTATACATATATCAAAGAATAGTAAGAATCAAATTTAGACATCATGCCCTATGTTGTGTTCGTTAGGTGACTATAAAACTTTGAATGATTTTGAAATAATTTTACTTTGAAAACCAACGGTATAAAGGCAAGTGCACCTATCGCACAAGTAGTCTAATGGAGTAAATTAAAAACTTTGAATGTCAATCCCACAAGGAAAGATTTGGCTTAATTACTAGGCCGATCATATTACAATTATTTAGGAAAAATCTAGACAAATAGATTAAAAATCTAAAAATTACTAAAACTAGACTAACTTGACTTAAAAACTTCAAAAGTGATTTTTAATTGTTTCTGAAAAATTTTGAAATTTACCAAATATGTAAATTAGCTAAGGATTAGATGATTGATTATTTAATTGAGCTTTAAATACATTTAAGGTCTGATTAAAGTTCATTCAAAAAATTAAATTGATGTTATGGTTAAGACTTTACTTTTTCTACATTTAATCTTGTCTAAGGTTTGGTTATGCTTTAATTCAAGTTAATGGGCTTTAATTTCAAGAAGGTGAGTTTTGGAAAATTAATCTGAAATCTATAACTTTCACAAAAACTCCAGGTTGGTCATGCAAGGATTAATTCGTGTTGTTTATTGATTTTTCTAACAATTTAAGATGATTTCTCGTGCTTAACTTGTCTTAAAAACTAATCTAGTGGCCAGCCAAAAATCAATTAATTTAAACTTTCAATAAACAAAATACTGAACCTTTAACATACCTTTAAGCTTTTTTAAATCATACTAACATTAATCCTTAGTAATAAAAATGATTTAGCCACACATATTGATCAAGATATACAAAACATACAACTTATACAACATATCTTGATAGATCTATAAAAACGGGTTGAATTTATAAGTTTAGAGTTTACAAAACAGATTTGTAAGATTTCTAGATGTGTCTTGTAACTCCCAAATTGATTTTGATTACAATATAGCCCTTGATTTGAATCAAACTTGCAGAAAAATCAAAGATCATACAAGGTTATAAGCATAAGAACAATTACTATGATTATTCCGAAAATAAGAGCATAATAGTAAGTAATATGAGTTAGAAACTCCTTGAATATGAGTTTTAAACTCATAACTATGTTTTTACACCAACCTCAGATGTTCAAAAACTAAAAAATAGTACACAAACTTGAAGAATAAAGTGTTTGAAGCTAGAGGACTATGAAGAGAGAAGAGAAATTCTCTCTACCTATTGGTAGATATGGTCTCTCTCACAAATTCTAGTTTTTTCTGTGTTTTTGTTTGTTTTTGTATCTGCTACTGCCTCCCTCATATGCTAGCAAACAGGGAAATTAATTAAGGACAGGCCACAGTCACCATCTTGGAGATTTGGAGTTGAAATTGTTGACTACTGTGTTCAACGTCACTTTGCCTCCAATCAATAGCACCCTAGGAGACCGTCATTAATGGTCGAATGCTACACCCTTAAACAGGCCCTTGTTCATCCATTAACATAACCCTATTAGGGGGCTGTTAATGGACTGAATTAAGATTCATTCTTCTAGTTTTTATTCCAATCTTCATCTTCAAGCTCCATCATGAAAATTAAACATAATAAGACATAAATTTAACAATTAAATACTGAATTAGGTACCTTCATTAAATAAATTAACCATTCAAACTCTATCAATTTGACCTCTAACAGTTCCCCCACATTTAAGCATTTACTTATCCTCAATATGTCATCATCAATTTCATAATAGGATATAAAAATAGGATAAATTAATTCAAAATTAATACTGCAATTATTGAAAATATTTTCTTGATCCTTCAAAAATATTGACGCATGAAAATGTTATAAGATTAATAACTCATATCAAATCAAAAATGCATTTAAATCATTTCATTCTTTTTCAAGCTTCAACTTAAATATAAAAATCAATTCCACATGTAAAAGGAAAATAAACTGAGTTTAATGTACCATATTTTTTTGACTTCCACATCCTTTAAAGCAAAAATTAAAAAAAAAGTGAATTAATCACCTAATTAATTAAATTCATAAGCAGATTAGCTAAGAGGTCACTTCAGTTTTTGTATGCAAAGGTGAATATTTTGTCATGAACAACCGTCGATTACTCAACTATGTCACAGTAACGCAACTGACTATTTTGTCCCACTCATAGCCTCAAATCTCATCTACAAATATATTTATTCTGTTTCTTTTTTTTTCTCTCTTTTTTTAATATATATATACACATACATAAGATTAGAAATTAGACGAGTGGTTCTGCTTACTTATTTAACTAATTAAGTAGTTTTTTTTGGGCTAATTCTGGTTCTTTTTCTTTGAATGCATTTAATGTCTTAAAAGACGTTACAAAATTACTCAGAAAGTTGCATTTTATATGTGGAATATAATTATAATCATTAGGTGTCTACCTTCAAAATTATGAAATGAGTTAAAGGCATTTAATCATTAATAGTCAAAATTAATCAAATAACATTTTAAATTGCCAAAATAATTGAATTTAAATGAAAGCATCAACAATAAAAAAAGATCAAAATCGAAAAAAATTTTCATAATTTATAGACTATGATGAAATCAAATAAACAAAACTCAACTGCATAAACAGATCAATATGATAAACTCTTCCCCCACACTTAAATTAAACATTGCCTTCAATGGTTAAAATAGAAAATGAAAAGTATAATGGAGGAGATTAAGGAAAGAAATACACTCGTTTGATATAAACTTGAAGATCCATTAGTGTAATAGAATGGATATGCAGGAACTGAAATTAAAAGAAAGATAACACAGAAAGAAGAGCTAAAAGATGCTCTACTCATATAAATATGGAAGGCAAATACATCAAGGAGCCAGCATAGACCAAAAGAAGTCAATAGATCTAACAACATAAACCAACACTATGAAAGAGAAACCTATACTATGAAACTGAAAGAATTACAACAACTGAAACTAAACAAAGAATAACAAAAATAACTAAGAAGAAGCGTCATCAACATTACTGGATCACTGATAATCCTCTAGGCTATGTACTCACACAATCAAATCAACCACCTAATCCTGACTACTATCCAACCGTGAATCAATTACCCCACAAAAAGAAGAAAGCTTGGAAAACAAATCAGTACAAAACTCAGAAAACTTAGAAGTGAGGTTAGCCTCCATGTTAATCATGTATTATATCATTGCAATATGAGGAACGTCCGAAGAAGAGGGTGGGGCTGCAGAATGTGAAAAACATCTTGATCGAGGAACACTTTAAGTGGAGTCAGATGATGCCTTACCTATCTTAGCCCTAGGTGTCTCAGGTGCTGTCTCAGGTGCAGGAGCTTCTTCAGTACCTTTCTTGATCCATTGCGCTAGGTGGAAAACAAAACTTCATTGCTTTAGAAGGGTTGCATTGATCATGACCTTAGAAGATGAATCCAAAACCTCCTCTAAATCTAAAGGAACTCCAACATCCATAAAGATCCTCGTTAATAAGTAAGGAAAACTGAAATTCTTGGTAGAGCTTCTTAAGCTTGACCACATCCCGCATATTAAGAATAATGAAATCTGATAAAGGTATCCAAGGAACAACACCTAATCCAAATAAGATCTTATGTAGCAAGTAAATATCAATAATCCACATCTCATTCAACCCACTAGCTCGAGGCGTAAAATTATAATTGAGTATGGCAATAATACTACACTCACGAATACCTAGGTTAGTAGTGGTGTAACATCTGCTGTTCTAGTTAATGCCAAGGCCTCTTTAGCTACCGAAATGGAAAAAGACTAGTCCGTGTAAATCAAATCACCATGTAACGAGTCCTTATTATTTATGTAGACATCACCCTCATAAGGTCCTCCTAGCAATGTCGAAATAGAAACACGAGTTAATAGAATAGGAATACATCGCACTGATTACCGAATCTCGATCGTTTTTAAGTCTTCCTTATCCTCGATGTTTGCATAAAACTCACAAATTAGGTTAGGGTAGAAAGGACCTAAAAAGGTCACCACCGTCTTCCATCCGATGCTCCTCAATGCTCTCAAGAGGTCGAATTGAGCCACAATATTCGAATGGATTGGTCGTTCTACAATAAATTCATTATTGTAGCGCGACTTGTACTAACTTAAATTATCCACACTCATAAAGAGAGAAGGAGCATATGCTAATCATTTCCTCGATAGTGCCATTTCAATCAAAACTATTTAACAAATACACCAAAATATGTTAGAAAATTCAAAGAGAATCATAAAATTCTTCCAAAAAAATTTTGAAAATATCCCTAATTTTTTTGAAAATTCTCATAATTTTGATCAAAAGTATAGGCTGTAAAATTGGTATCAATGGAAAGCTTATGAAATTTTGAACATAATGATACCAAATTTCAATTAAATGGATGTCTAAATCAAGAGAAAATTGAAAAGGAATACCTTGAATAGAGAAAAAGATCTATACATGTTAGAGCATATTTTAAAAACAAATCTATTGATTTTCAGGGCTATTTTAAGGCAGAATGTTGAAGAGGACTTCAAATGCGACAAATAGACACCAAGAATGCTCAATTTGGTTGAGAAATGAGCAAGATATGGGAATTTGAAGGCTTAGGGCAAAAAAGAGGTGGAGAGAAAATGCTAAAACTACTGGGTTTTTATGCTTTTTACAACTATTAACAGCACCTTGTTCTTTATTCAATGATGCCATTGATAAATGAACAGGATGTCGTTAATGATCTGTAAACGTTCTAAACAATGCCACCCTTTCAGCTATCAATGTAACCCTACTAGGGTGCCGTTAATGGTCAACCTAAAGCCTAATTTGATCATTTTCCTTCCAAATTTCTAACCAAAACCTACTAAATTCTAGTTCTAACAACATGAATTTAAATATGCATCAATTTGCTTTAGATTTGATAAGCCTGCTTTTAATTTATGTTTCTATGTTGTTTTTAGGTATTATAAGTGTTTCTTTGTGTATTTTAGCTTTAGTTTATTTCATCTTTTGCATCTTTTACATCTTTGCATGATCTTTGAAGTGTTTAAGTGCTTTTTTATTTTTTTTAGTGTTTAATGATGGATTTTGAGCTTATTTAAGGGATAGTTTAATACACATTGTTGGTTGATTTTGCAGGAGTCAAATTTCAGATTTGGTATTTTTAGGTGAATTTGATGGCTTACTAGGAGCAATTTAGAGCTCAGATGGTCATGAAAATTGGTGAGAGGTCAATCAAGATGTGAGGAGTCTCCAATTCAAATTTCAGATCAATCAGAGGTCTAAAGAAGAAGTTAGGGCCAAACGAGTGAAGGGTGTTCAGAGCTGCAAAGATCAGGTCACGATTATGACCATCACTGTTCATGGATCCTCCATCACAATTGTGACCTCATTTGGTGACTCCCAAAAGAAGAAAGCATAATCTTCCTTGGAAATCATCAAGATAACACCTAATTTTTCCAACCTTCTTGGAGTGAAGCGAAGACATTCAAGACTCTATCTAGACTATTTTTGTTTCTTCTCTTTATTACTTTTTAACGTGGAGAACATGAGTATTGTTGGATTGTTTGGGATTATGAATAGCTAAACATTTTATAGGAGTTGTTCTTAAACTATTTT
>JAOXYD010137930.1:0-10803 GCA_028565735.1 Pinacopodium congolense | reverse complement strand
ATGCATTACTTATATGGATAAGTATCAAGTGTGCATATGATAATGATGATGATTTTGATGATGAATATAAAAATGAAATTCTAATGCATACTCATAATCTAATATTACTACATAGGTAGAATCGACACTGAATCTAATGTCTTAAAGTGGAAGGATAAGGTCCTAATCGTTTTATAGGTAATAAAATAAAAGTAACTATTAGAACATGAAGCCTAAACTAATCTTAAATGGCCTAAAGAATAAGACCACGTTCTAACTTGTCATCCATTCTAAATAATGAGATTGGTAGGAAGCTATCGTCTGCTCACCAAATAATAAAATACCTAACTATTCCTAACTATGTAATTAGGGCAAGTTAGGTTCAATCTCATAGGGAACTGGTTGTGTTTTTAAGCTATTCCTAAGGTTACACAAATGGGAAAAAATAAAAAATAAAAACCTTTGGAATGCAAAGACGCTAAAACTAAACACAAAAAAAATTAACAAATACAAAACAAATAAATAACAAATGCGAAAGGCTAGGCAGAAGATATTTCTAGAGTTCAGGACTTATAATTAATCCTCAAAACATATATATTATTATTGGTCTAAGATGCTAACGTATAGGTTTGAATTAGCTCTCAAACCCTATGTTCTGCTAATTTTAGATAATTCATATATGATAGAAAACTTACCTCTAACCATACGATAACCTAGAATAAGCTCTCTGGATTTAATGGTGTGACAACATTAACATACTAGGTAACAACTGACCTAAGCCATAGTCACACAAGCTCGGACTATGTAACTTAAAGAATTGGAATCCTAGGCTAAGCTGATTAAGTTTACAGACAAATTCAATTAGCCTATTACTACTTATAGAAATCACTAAGACTATCACGTATCACAAGTTCATTCATAATAATTTAACTAGAAATTATACCTAGGATGGCCAATCCTAAGAATTAATCTCAAATTCATGTCATTTAACTAGAACTCCAATTTAATACTAACCTAAATAAAAAAGCCCATTAAATTCATAATCAATTCCTGAAATTATTAAGCCAAAATTCTATCAATATCTTTTGACCCAAACATAACTTAACCTATCATCACAAAATTAACACAAACAAACAATAAACTAATAAAAAACATAATAAAAAACACAACTAAAGGGCTAGAAAATTAAATGAAAATACAACTATATTAACAAAAGCGCGAGATTCCATATAATATTCAAGCTAAACTTAACATAAACGGAATCATAATTAAGAAAAACACTAAAAACAACAACTATTAAAAGCTTAGAACAAGAAATGAGGAGTACAATAATTAAAAGAACAACAAAATACAAGCAAACCAACTAAAAACTAAGAAAGAAAACTAAAAAAACTAGGAACAAAGGAAGGAGAAAGGTGCAGCTAAGCTAAACTATGAAAATGAAAATGAAAGGTGCAACTAAGCTAAGCTTTACTATATGCTATCAGCTATATATATAAGGAAAGCTCCTAAGGTTACCTGCTTCTCAACCAAAAGCTCCTCTCCGTGAAATGTGTTGCTGTTTTGCAAGGTTTTTAAAGCTTTGATTTTTGATTTCGTCCTTGCCAAGCTACATGTGTCCCTCTCTAAGCTTTCTGAAATGCTTCTCCATTCTTTTTGTCTTGTTGTTGTTTATTAAAAACGTGTCCTTCCTTTGTAAGTTAAGTTCATCTCCAACATTTTTGTCTTATATGGAAAGCCTTTTTAAGCTTGTATTTTGTCTTCAATTAGTGTACAAGTGTCCTCCACTCACCAAAGGAATGCTCTGCTTCTTAAAACATTTGGCTCTCTTCTGAAGGTTTTGTTGGGTCTTTGTATTTTAGGTCTCACTTGAGAAACATTTCTCTTGCTTTTGTAATTGTATGCATTGGTTTGTGTTTTTTTTCAAATTTTTTCAAGCTTCCTCCTTTCTTCTTTACAACATTATTTTTTCTCCATCCTTGAAAGATTTTAAATGTAAGCTTAAGTCACGTCCTCCCCCTTTAAAACATTTTTTTCTCCTTTTTTTTCCTTTTTTTTCTTTTCTATAATTGAAATAATTTTCAACTTTTGTTCCATATTTCATAAAAAAGGAATAAAATGTTCATTAAGTAAAATATAACATAAATGACTTATTTTTTTGAACAAATAATAGGAATGAAATTATATGAATTACACTAAAAAATATAACAAAATTCATTCTTATCAAATACCCTCACACTTGAACTATTGCTTGTCCTCAAGAAATAATTTAAACACTTCACTCAAACAATTCCAATCAATATTTAATAGCTAATTAAGGCACAACAGAAATCAATCAATGCTTTTAATTCAATTAACAAATTTCAACTATATCATAATAAAAAACAAGTTAATCACAAGCAAAACATACAATCAACCAAAAAGTAACTCCATATGTATAATATCCAACATTCAGCCTATTTCTCATAAGTTATCACATAAACTAATTAAGGATGCTCAACACATGATACAATTTGAGATTTGAGCAATGTTTATTTGAAAGGTCATCTAACTTTTTGATGTGAAGGTGAACACTTGCTATGAACACTCTCAGTTATTAGGTTAGATCACCATCTTCAAATGGCTAAAAGCACCACTTATAACTTTAATCTTACATTGGGTTGAAGGTAGTAGAGTGAGAATTGCCTAATACAAACAACAACATAAAAGAACATAGATGTTTCTTATTCAACAATACAAAATGAAGACGCTTTCAACAACAATGCAAGAATACTTTTCTATTTTTTCTTCTTTTTTTCTTTTTATTTTTCTTCCTTTTACTCTTTTCCCCTTTTTTTTCCTTTTTTTTCTTTTCTTTTTGTTTCGAAACATTATTCTAAACATCACATCTCACATTCATGTAACAAACCATACAAAATGAAATTAAAAATTAAATTTCATACAAATGGCTTATTAAAAGGACATGTAAGGATCTCAAAAGAAAAGGAAAAAAATGAAAAAGTTAGCATCATTTCAAGAGTCAAGCAAAGATCCTTAAATTAAAACATCAATTTCCTTCAAGTGCTACAAATAATTATTAAATAAAGATTAAAACCATTTCAAGCTAACACATTCAAACCATCATTATCTAACTCACAACAATCCAAGTGTATAAAAAATTTTCAATTTTTTTCTACTTGTCCCACCCCCACATTTTAATGGGATCTATAATCAGTAAAAACACAACGAAGTGGAAATAAGAGTACTCCCCTAGATTTGGAAGAGGCTATGAACCTTGAATGTAACAATGGAATCTTCCCTCTTAAAGAATAAAGTAGCCTATCATCCTCCTACAACTAAAACTCATAAAAAGAAAATAAAGAACGTAAAGCAAACTAACCAAAAGATATTTAGAAAAGAGAAAAACATATAAAAATAAAAAGGATATAGATGTTGTGCCTCCCAACAAGAGCTTCGTTAAGGTCATAAGCTTGACCCTTGGCATATTATACATCATCCATTGTCAAATAGATGCTTGAGCCTAACAAGAAGCATGCTCAAATTCCGTGAGGAGCCTAGAATAACTTCACTTACATCAAGCTCAGAAACTGGATGTTGCATAGCTTTGGAGGCGTGGAACCGCATCGTCTCGCCTTCAAAGTCCAAGGTCCACTCTCTGCTATGCACATCTCCCTTCTTCCAACAGGATGGACTCTGTATTAATATTGCCAAAGGGTAGGGAGACCTTTATCCTTTGGTCTCTGTATTAATATTGCCAAAGGGTAGGGAGACCTTCATCCTTCTTGCCACCTCCAACCCCCAGCTTGCTTGCACACAGCTCTTCCAAAAACTTTAATTCTTGCAGAAATTGTTTGATCGTTTTCTCTTCTTGTTCCTCTTTCTTCCAACTACTAGGAAAAGGAAGTGAAATTCAGTTAGCAATAACATGAAATGTATCACTTACATTAGGAATGTTGTGCACCCTCCTTGTTTTCACGAGCAAGTGCCTCTTCCTCTCCTAAATGCTCATGTTCTTCCACTTCTACTCTTAGGTTCTCCTATTAGTCTCCACACTTTGATAGAATAGTGCAAACCTCCTCAGCATCTCTCTTTTGTTGGCTAAGAATGCTTATAGATACTTGGGCTTCTATGCTCTAAACCACATTTGCCAACTGGCTCACTTGATCTTCCAAGTTCTTCAAACTGTTCCTCATTTCCTGATGGAATTGAAGAGTACTTTTTGCCAAACTCGTTACGATTTCCTCTAATTACATCCCATCAGTTTCTGGTAGTGATGGTGGAGGTGGAGGTGGAGGTTTGGGTCGAAAGTGTGGTTGCTCTTGGTAGTATGTGGGTGGGGAATTAAAGCTATATTGTAATGTATCCTGAAAAATAGGGCACGTATAGAAAGGATAACCCAAAAATGAGTAAACTTTACATACCTTAGTTTTTTGTTCATCCTTCGATACTTATATGGCTAAGGATCGTAACTTGTTACGTTGGTTAGGTGACTTATAAACTTTTAACGATTTTGAAACGATTTTACTTTGAAAACCAACGAAATTGAGGCAAGTTCACCTAACATAAAATTAATTCAGAGGAGTAAATTTAAGACTCTAGATGTTGATCCCACGGGAAAAAGGCCTTAATTACTATGTTAATTAGATTACAATTATTTAGGAAAATCTAAACAATTTTATTAAAACCTTAAAATTACTAAACTAGTCTAACTTGGCTTAAACACTTCAAAAATGATTTTTAATTGCTTTTGAAAATTTCTAAAAATTAACAAATGTGTAAATTAGTTAAATATTAGGTGATTGTTGATTTAATTGAGCTTTAAACACATTTAAGGGTGGGTTAGAGTTCCTTCTTAAAATCAAAAGAAAGGTATGGTTAAGACTTTGTTTTTTCTCCATTAAATCTTGTTTAAAGTTTGGTTATACTTCAAATCAAGTAAACGAGCTATATTTTTAAGAAGGTGAGTTTTGAACTTTTAATCTCAGATCTCTAACTCTTACAAAAAAATCCAGGTTTGGTTATCCAAGGATTAATTCGTATTGCTTGTTGATTTTTCCAACAAACTAAGTCAATTTCTCTGATCCTAGATTGTCTTTCATTCTAATCTTAGGTGATCAGTCTAAAATCAGAACTTTAAGACCTTTAATAAATAAACTCAAACCTTATTACATGTCTTTAATCTCTCTTAAATCATAAAATACCAATCATTAGCAGAAAAATAAATTAAGCACACATGATCATCAAAATTTAGAAAACATGCGTTTGAAGCCACATAGTTTGATAGATCTAAAAATATAAGTTGAAAGAAGTAGTTTAGAAGTTATAAAATAATCTTATAAAGCTCTTGGATAAGCCTTGAACTCCTCAACATGATTTGGGTATCAACACATCTTCAAAATCTGTAAAATTAGCAGAAAAATCAAAGAATATTCAAAGAATATAAGTGTAAGAACATGAACTTGAATAATATGAAAAACAAAGGAAATAAAGTGATAATATGAGTTAAGAAACCCCTTATAACGGTTTATAAACTCAAATATACGTCTTAACTTAAATCTCCAACAAATAATAACTTAAACACCAATCTAAAACTTGAACTATAAGTTTTTGAAGCCTAAAATATCTAAGAAAAACTAAGAAAAGCTAAGTAAGAAAGAAGAACTTCTTTCTCTATATTGTATATATGCTTTTTATGAATTGTGTGTGTGTGTTTTTGTGTTTAGTCCTATTTTGTAAACTTTAGCACATGTCTACTTGCTATCCCAAGTCAATAAAGTTGAGTAGAGACACGTCGCAGCCACAGCCACAAATATCCCAAGTCAATAAACATCTCCTTCATCTGGTACATTAAAAAATGTGAAAAGAAAAGCATGGTTCAGATGAATAGGAGTACCTTGCACCATACTGCAGATTTTAATTGTATCCACTCCGTTTTTTTCCTCAATGTTTGCGTAGAATTTGCAAACTAAATCTTGATAACAGATCCTTGCAAAAGTGATAACTAGCTCCTAGCCCCAGCACTTGGAAAGGACTCGAAACATTGAACTGTGCCTCCAAATTCAAATGAATTACTCGTTCATAAGTAAATTTATTGGTTCAATATGAATCGAACAAATCAGCATTGTCAGGCGTTGTAAAATGTGCCGAAGTAGAAGCATTTTGTATTCTTAAATTTTTACCAAAAGTTGTCCATGGTCCCATATCGATGGCAAATTGTTCAAAAATAATGTCGAATTAAGTAAAAAAATTCTAAGAAAAATTACAAAAATTCTTGAAAAATTACAAAAATATTATCTAATTTTCAAAAATTCCCCAAAATTCAATGATCGATTTAGGTTGCGATATAGGTATCAATGGAAAGCTTATTCAATGTAGAACACAATGATACAAATATCTAAATGAATGGAAGCAAAAAACACAAGAAAATTGAAGAAATTAAAATTTGGCATGAATAGTGAATCGAGGGGGTTTTCTGGATTTTTTATAAAATTTCTTGAAGATTTTGAGTGAACGAGTGCTAGAATCAGATAGATAATGAAATTTTCAAAAAAATGACACTAAAATCACTCAATTTGGTGGAGAAACAAGCAAGAAAATCTAATTTAAAGAGGAAGAGGGGTATACGACAGTTGAGAGTAGAGAAGAGAGGGTTTCTACGATTTTCTGCTGAAATGTAGAGTTTTATCACTGTTTGCAATCGAATACTGAGGGTTTAGGGTGAATACGACGGTATAATACTCTCGTATATAAATCGTCATATTAGGCCTTCACCAGTGCTCTAATACAGGGGGCTAACAGCTCAATACGAGGGTCAAACAGACCACCGTATTGAGTTTGTTAACTCAATCTTTTCAATTATTTTAACTCTAAATTAGCTCCAAACGGATCCAAACTTCTCCTAAACTTTGTTTTAACAAAATCCAATTTATTTTTCATCAAATTTCTTGAAAATAAAATTTAAAAACACTATAAAATCAAATTAAACACACCAAAACAAGCAAAAGACTAAGGAAAACACACTAATTTTAATTCAAACACACATAAAAGGCTTCAACACAATATTTAAAGGTCGTAACACATAAAATAAAATATATTCACACACAATTACCATCTAACCTGGAGAATTCCTAGTTCAATGAGGATTAAACAGTGAATGAGTCTCAAAAGACTCCAAAAATGAACTAGGTATATACAATTTCACTCTTTACCCATTAACCTTGAAAGATTATTGACTATTAGCAACTTCAATTGCTTCAAATGAATAACCCTTGGTCACATTATAAGGACCTATCCATCTTGACCTTAAATTTCTCGGAAAATACTTCAATCTTTAATTATACACCATGACTTTATTACTAACCTTGAATTCTCTATTAATGATTTGCTTATCATGCCACCTCTTAACTCGTACCATATACAATTTAGAGTTATCATAAGCTTCAAGTGTAAACTCATCCAACTCATTCAATTGCAACTGTCTTTCTTCTTCAGTCTTCTTTGAGTTAAAATTAAGAAAATGAATGGCCCACTAGGCTCTGTGCTCTAATTCAACTGGCAAATAACAAGCCTTATCATACACCAACTTATAAAGAGACATTCCAATTGTCGTCTTGTACGCAATTCGATATGTCCATAGCATATCATCTAACTTAGGTGACCAATCCTTTCTTAATGAGCTAACGGTCTTTTCCAAAATTCTCTTAATCTCTCGACTGGATATCTCTACTTGACCACTAGTTTGAGGATGATAAGGTGTAGCTATCTTATGTGTAACACCATACTTAGATAAAAGGGACTCAAATTTCTTATTACAAAAGTGTGTTCCCCCATTACTTATAATTGCGCTAGGTGTCCGAAATCTAGTAAAAATGTTCTTATTAAGAAAGTGAACTACACCTTTTGCATCATTCGTTGGAACAACAACTGCTTCAACCAATTTATTCACAAAATCAACAGCTATTAAAATGTATTAGTTCAAGTATGAAGAAGAGAATTGTCCCATGAAATCAATACCCTAAACATAAAAAATTTCATACATCATAATGTTGTTTAGTGACATCTTATGTCTCCTTAAGATATTTCTGACCCTTTGGCAATTGTCGTAAGACTTATCAAAATAAAATGCATCCTTGAATGGTGTAGGACAATAGAAACCAATTTCCAACTCTTTGAGTGTAGATCTACTAGAGTTAAAGTTTCCTCCAGTCTCTTTTAAATGATAATGACTGAGAATTGAAGGCACTTCTTTAGTAGGAACACATCTTTGAATTATTTTATCTACACATATCTTGTAAAGAAAAGGGTCGTACCAAAGATATTTCATAACTTCAAAAAAGAACTTCTTCTTTTGTTGGTATGAAAAGTCACGAGGTATAACATTACCGGCCAAATAATTCACTATATCCTTATACCATGTTGAAGTAAGCATGGCTAGTAAGTATTCTTAAGGAAGCACCTCCTTTATGTCTTGGTTTTCTCCTTTGTCTATTACAGTCTCATCCAAATGAGATAAGTGATTTGCCACAAAATTTTCTTTACCCCTTTTATCTCATATTTCGATGTCAAACTCTTATAAAAGGAGAAAACATCTAATCAATTATGGTTTAGCATTCAGCTTATTCATTAGGTACTTCAATATAAAATGGTCCGTATAGACTATTACCTTTGACAGAATCAAATAGGACCGAAACTTATCAATTGAAAATACCACAGCTAACATCTCCTTCTCAGTAGTGGTGTAATTCTTTTAAACATCATTTAACATGTGACTTTCATAGTAGATTGGATCGAAAATCTTTTCATGTCTTTGGCCAAGTGCTGCACCAATTGCAAAATCACTCGCATCACATATCAACTCAAAAGGAAGATACCAAGATGGAGATACCAAAATAGGTGAACTCGTGAGCTTTTCCTTTAACAATTGAAATGAATGCATACACTTTTTATCAAGGTTAAAAATTACGTCATTGGTCAAAAGGTCAGTAAAGGGCCTTGCTATGTTAGAAAACTCCTTGATAAATCGCTTATAGAAGCTAGCATGTCTAAGAAAACTTCAAATTGCTCTAACTGAATGAGATGGTGGCAGTTGAGTAATTACTTTCACTTTAGCTAGATCTACTTCAATGCTCTTACTTAAAATCCTATGATATAAAACTATGCACTCTTGCACCATGAAATGGCATTTTTCCAATTAAAAACCAAGTTAGTTTCTTCACATATCCTTAATAATTTCTCTAGATTCTCTAAACATGCATTGAAGGATTTACTAAATACAGAAAAATCATCTATGAACACTTTAATGCAAGAGTCAATCATATAAGCAAACATTGCTATCATGCAACGTTGAAAAGTAGTAGGGGCATTACACAAGTCAGAAGGCATGCGTCGATATGCAAAAGTGTATACAGACATGTAAATGTTGTCTTTTCTAGGTCTTCAAGGGTAATAGGAATTTGCAAATAGCCACTATATTCATCTAAGGCACAATGAAAACTATGTCCAGCTAACTTTTCAATGACTTGAACAATGAAGGGTAAAGGAAAGTGATCCATTCTTATGGCGTCACTCAATTTTTGATAATCAATACACATACGCCAACCAGTTACTTTCCTTATGGCAATCAATTCATTTTGGTCATTCTTTATCACTGTAGTTCCTCCTTTCTTTGATACTACTTGAACTGGGCTAACCCATATAGAGTTAGAAATGGGATAAATAATACTAGCATCAAGGAGCTTGACTACTTTATTTTTTACCACTTCCTTCATATTCGGCTTAAGCCTGCACTGAGGTTGGACCAAAGGTTTACTTCCATGTTCAATGAATATTTGATGCATACAGATAGAAGGGCTTAATCCTTTAATATCAACTAAGGTCTATCCTATATCATTTTGATGCTCTCTCAAAACTCTCAACAATCTCTTCTCCATCGTAACACTTAATGATGATGAAATGATAACTGGTAATTAAGATGGAGGTCGTAAAAATGCGTACTTCAAATTCAAGGGGATAGGCTTTAATTCCAGAGTTGGTGGTTCTTCAATAGAGGGTTTTGGAAGGGATTGAATTGGCCTAGCTAAAGGCTTAAACCTTAGAGGTTGAATCCAACTCGATGTCTCCTTTCCCTTTTCTAACTTTTTCACAACTTCTTTTACTTCACTTTCCTTGGCTTCTTCAGAACATGAATGGACTAAAGCCTTCTACAATGAATTTGAATAAAGATACTCGAATGGATCACTTGGAGTAGTGTGAACATCAATAAAGTTGCATAAATCCAAGGGGGAAGGATGTTTCATTGCTAGAAAAATATTAAACTCAATCTCTTCATCTTGAAGTCGGAGAATAAGCTTCCCTACATATATATCAATCAGTGCCCTTGCAGTAGCCATGAATGGTCTTCCCAAGATAATAGGCACTGTACTCTCCTCCTCCAAATCCAAAACCAGGAAATCAACAGGAAAAATGAATTTACCAACTTTTACCAAAACATCCTCAATGACTCCTCTTGGATAGGTGGCTAATCTATCTGCCAATTATAATGAGACAGTAGTGGGTTTAGGTTCTTCCAATCTTAACTTCCTAAAAATGAATAAAGGCATAAGATTAATACTTGAGCCAAGATCCATCAAAGCCCTATTAATTTGTAAGCTACCAATTGTACAAGGAATGGTGAAACTACTAGGGTCCTAGAGCTTTGGGGGTAACTTCTTCAAAAGGATAGTAGAACACCCTTTATTAAGCTTCACTGTCTCATATTCTTCCAAGATTCTTTTCTTAGACAAGATTTCATTCGAGAACTTCTCATATGAAGGTATTTGAGCAATT
>JAOXYD010137899.1:0-10804 GCA_028565735.1 Pinacopodium congolense | reverse complement strand
ATGGGAGAGTCATCTGATTGGCCACGTGATGTAATCCTGATAGTGGTAGAACGTGATCTTAGCACGATCTTAAGAAGTGCGGTTTAGTTAAGATTCAGATTGTACCTTGGCTTCCAAGTCAGATGGCCTATATATAGCTCATTCGAGCTTTGCTCTACTTACTTAATTAGAGAGAGCTTCTTTTTATTCCTTTAAGATTACATAATATAAAGGATGGTATTTTTACAGTATCTCAAGTGTTCTTTGTTGCCTTTACTTTCTTACTGCTTTTATAAGTTTTGTTACTTCAAGTGTGCGGTTGAAACACTGCAAGGGGTGTTGAAGGCTGAAGTCTTACTTAATCGTACCTAAGTGAGACTGTCGTACAAGGGTGTTGGTGCTAATCTTCGATGAAAGATCGAGTTCCAAGGAGATCCATGTATCATTTACCATGGTACTTTGCTCATGGTAAAGTTTATGCATTATTTTTCATCAAAGGTAGGATTTATGATGCATTTCAACACCTAATTAAAGGTGTAAGAATATGTGAGAATTTCTCTTCCCTATCTCAAAAGCATAAAGGTAATCAGTTAGATGGTGAACTAAACTTTTGAAAATTCTTTAACTTTAAGGTCCAGCTAAAAGACCTTAAAGAAGCACTTATTGGGAGGCAATTCAACCATAGTCCTAGCTTTAAGTGTGCTTGGTGTGTTTTCTTTTGTTTAATGTGTTTTTCTTTTATTTCCTTTGTTCTGCTCCTTATGATGCTTTGATCACATTCCTTTATGGAGCATAATTGCTTTTGGTTTGGTTTTTGGTGCTTTGATTATCTTTTTTTGATTTGCAAGTGTTGTATTCAATTGTTAATATCTTATGAAGTGAGTTTTCAAATGCATCTTTAATGGCCTTTCAAGCGATTTTAGCCTTTTATCTGGTTGCTTTCTATTCCTTTTTCCCACATTTATATGCTTCTTATTTTGTTTTAAGAACATTGTGAACAATATTCAATTTAAGTGTGGGGAAGGGAATGGTTAACCACACTTATGTTTGATTTATCTTAAAGTATGTCCTTTTATCATCTTTTTCAATATAATTTATAATTTGTAGATTTTTTTTATTTTGATGCAAATTTTTGGACATTTCTCCTTTTGTTTTCATTTATTATATCCCTTTTAGATGATATGTGGTTGATTATATATATTAAAGATAAAATGGTTTTAAATTACTTCATGTTTTGGATTATGGCATTTTTTTTAATCATTATGAGTTCCATGTTTAAATTGCATAATATTAAAGCAAAATGTGCTTTATTTTCAAAAGATCAGATCATCTTGCTTTAGTTTTAAAAAAAAAAGAAAAGAAAAGAAAAGAAAAGAAAAAGTAATAAGTGCGTTTATTCACTCGACTGGCTTCGAACCAATTGGTTGAAGTTATGAGTTGAGCTAGTAGCTAGTTGATGTGAGGTGATTAAATTGATGTACTGAGGGTTCATGACAAAATGATCATCTTTGTGTAATAAGATTACTTGATCTCTCAACCAAGCTTCAAAATGCTCACATTTTTTTCTTATAGTCTTTTTAATAAATAAAGAGTGTTTGATTGTTTTGAAAGATGATACATCTTACTTTAGCACTATTTATTTTTCTCATGGAGTTTGAAGTGTGATTTAGATTGAATTTGAATAAATATGTTGGTTTTTTCAATAACAAAGGTAAACAAGACTAAAGGTTTTTAGACTGCAGAAGACTTTTAATTTATTGAGCATCAAACCATCCTCTTATATAGCATAGGAGAAACAAAAAATCAAAAAAAAATCTGCAAAAAATCTGCTACAAATTATTTTAAATAAAATATTAAAATTAGAATCATAACAAATATTTTTACTAAATCTTTTCAAAATGAAAAACTAATTTTTGGAATCTGTTAACAACTCCACAAATCGTACTATTCAACACTCCTCCTTGATTTTGGAGCTATAAACTCCTCCTTGCCTTAGGAGTTACAGAGCTTTAATATCAAAATAATTCATCCTCTTGATGTCACACAGTTACTGCTTTTAACTCTTCATTTCGTGACTTGCAAATCTTCTCCATATGCCTAATTTGTCCACATCTCCTGCATTTGATATCAGGCCTCCACCATTATTTTCTTTATGGGTGATTTTTTTTTTGCAATATGGGCATGGTGGATATGAATCATCATTGTTTCTATTGTTGTTGTTGTTGATCTTGTTGAAATTCTTGTTTTTGTCTCCTAAATTTTTTGCCTTTGCTAGCAGAGCACCTTCAATGGTTCCTTCTTCTCTCATCCTCCTCCTTTGTTCTTGTGCTTGTAGTACATTTACTAATTCTACCAAAGACATATTTGATAGATCCTTAGGTTCTTCCAATGCAGAAATTTTATATTCATATTTTTCAGGTAAGATTACAAGAACTTTTTATACTATTCATTCCTCAGAAAAATTCTTACCTAATAACCTCATCTTGTTTATTATGCCGAGCAACTTGTTAGAGTATTTTTTAATGGTTTATGACTCTTTCATCTTCAGCATTTCAAATTTTCTTATCAAGTTGAGCACTTGCATGATCTTTGTGCTTTCATTGCCTTAATATTCCTTTTTGAGGTAATCCCAGATATCCTTTGTTGACTCTAGATTCATAATTCTTGTGAATATAATGTTTGAAACAGCAGAAAACAAGCAAGCTTTGGCTTTAGACTTCCTATTTTTTTCTTTCTTTTTGCATCTTGATTTGAGTCATTGTAGGATTTGTTGGCAATGGAAACACTTTATAGTCTTCCTCCACAGCTTCTCAAACATCCATAGTATCAAGATGAGCCTTCATTCCAACAGCCAAAACTTGAGAGTTTTCACCATCAAAAATTAATGGTGCGCCTTGAGACAATTGTGTTTCAATCTCTATTGCTTGAAGATGGTCGTAATTCTGGATTGTAAATCAGGTTTGTGTTTTGGTTTCACTCATTTCACAGGTCCCTTAAGACAAAATGCTCTGATACCATTTTGTTAGTTTTTTGAACAACAAAGGTAAACAAGACTAAAGATTTTTAGACTACAAAAAACTTAATTTTATTAAGCATCAAACCATCCTCTTATACAGTATAGAAGAAACAAAAAATCTAGGAAAATCTGCTACAAATTATTTCAAATAATCTTAAAATTAGAATCATAACGAATACTTTGAATAAATCTTTTCAAAATAAAAAACTAATTTATGCAATCTGTTAACAGCTCCACAAATCATGCTATTCAACAAAGCCTTCAAATCTTTTGATTAATGTGAAAATGTTATGTTAGGAAAAATATCTAACTTATATTTACATTGATAGTTACATACATGTGTAATAACCGAAATTAAAAAATTAAGATAGGAAGTTATCCCTAAAAATATGGTATGCCTATTACATATAATAAAAAGAAATAAGATATACATAATTATATGATGAATCCAACAATTGCAGAGGAAGTCTCTAAAGGATAAGAGGGAAAAAAATCTTGATATTTTATCCCGAATAAGAGTAAAACTGTATTTGAATATAAACAAAAATGTATCAATTTGCCCAGTTGTTATACTAATATCTTTCATTTAGTAGTAAAACAACGTCCTACTTGAAGTAGAATAGTGCTATTTATCATCACCATTATACTTTTGTCTCCTTCTAGAAGTAATAGAGCACCATATTTGAAAGAAAAATGGCATCATTGTCTTAAAATATTTATTTTCTATATTGTCTAATGAGATGGCAATATTGACATGCATCTTTTGCTAGTTCACTCACTCTCACTGTTAAGTTATGATGATTTTCCATGAAAAAACTAGCAAGTCAAGTATCAAGATGATCCTTATCTTTGAAGATATTTAAGACATTTTTTTCATAGGCTATGAGCAGTTCCTTCCTAACATCGTGCTACCTTAATACTAAGAAAATATTTTAGATGCTTAAGATCTCGGATGTGGAAAATTAAATTAAATTAAATTAAGGTAGTGCTTAAGACAAGTGAAAATAACGAGATTATTGTGCGCCAAAGCGACATCATCCATATAGACTAATAATTTAGTAAAAAAAAGGTTTCATAAACATATGCAAATAGTGAGTTATCTGCAACAACAGACTACTTGAAACCAAAATTATGTGAGTTAGAAAAATTTTTAATCTACTAATTTATAGAAGATTATTTCAAACCATAAAAACATTTCTTAAGTTAACAAAATGATTATCTCCTGGTTTAGCAAATCCTTAAATTACTTTCATGTGCACTACTTCGTGGAGATCTCCATGTAAGGAAGACATTATCAACCCAACTAATGCAATTCCTGGTGTCGTACTACATTTACAACTAACAAACAACATAAATTTGTAAACTTTGCAACTAAAGTAAAGGTATCATGTAGGAGGGATTAGTTTTCTTGTAGAGCTAAATAGAAGATTTTATTGAGAGAAGGTGTTGGCTCATAGATAGTACATTAGATCTCAAACAATCAAAATTGCTATTCAACAAGAGCCTTTTCCCTTTTAATGCTCCTTTGTAGCTTTGCTTTTATAGTTGTACATTTGATTACAAACTTGAAATTCTTGCCATACAGTTGTAGCTTTACTCTTTCTTTATTTTGTAAAGTTGAGATGCATTGCTTTGTCCATACCTTTTAGAAATCTCTATCCAAATTTCTTGGACTATTTCTACATAAACCACACGTTCTTATATGTCTTCGGCTAAAGAATTTATTAACCATGCTTTAACCTGGCATCAATCTTTTTCTATAGTTGAAAAATCTGATGATTTTAAATCCTTCATTGCTAGATTGCCATCAATCAAGCCATCCTTGCTCTTGGCATATAATGTTGTCTCCATAACTCTTTTCCATACTGAAAAATTCTTCCTTATGAATGACCTGGTGACAAATAAAATCCTGGATGATTTGAAGGGTATAAGATATAGGGGAATTTCTCATTTATAGTTGTTATGATTCCTCATCCTATTGTTATATTTTCTAGTATTGCTAGGGTTTTAATGGTATTCGTTCTAATACCATGTGAAAATTTTATATTGGAAAAAACATCCAAAGTATATATTTTTCTTAATAGTCAATGAGTATATACTCGTGTAATAACTAAAATTATGGATCTAAGATAGGAAGCTATCCTTAAATATATGGCACGACCTATTACATAGAATAAAATGATTGTACAAAATAAAGAGAATATACTATGATAAATACATGGAAATAAGATATATGGAATTATATGGTAGATCCAACAATTATGAACGAAATCTCCTGAGGATCACTTGACCATGGAACATAATAGCGCTATTATGTCCATTCGTTATATTAGCATCTCCCATCCAGTGGTAAAATGTCGTCCTGTCTGAAGTAGAAAGACGTCATCTGGAAGATAAACGACATTGTCGTCTTAAGCCGTTTATCTTTTGGATCTTCAACAATTAACAGGGAAACTTTTACATGTAAGCAAGTAAAAGTTGCATATATCCATTTACCAATCAATGATTAAACAATTGAATCAATTCTTAGTTTAACTTGACCTTCGTATCCAATTAAAAAAAAACTAAACGTAAAATTTGGGTCCATTGTAAAGGTTGTCGGAACTTCTCTCCCTTACAGGTTTCCAAAACCCAACAATAAACATCGTAATCATTCGGTTTTTTGCTCTTATTGTTATTATTACAATTGAATATTGACTCAACTGTTCTGGCCATGCCAGGTCTACAGCATTCAGTGATTGAGTGACCTTGCATGAGGCGTCAAATTAATTTAGCTACGAAGGGGAGGTGACCCTCCATATTCAAGAAATGATGTTTCCTACAAGAGAACAGGTAAAGAAGTGAGATGAAACCACATAAAAAGCAAAATAGAGAAATAGATCACATGATAAGATGCGATGATCGAAATGTTACCATTGACATAGCTCAAGAATTAATGATTAGTATTCGTGAAAATAGAAATGGGTGGGACTTGATATAGAGATTCAGAATACTGATAAGGTACCTTAATACCTTAGAGAACTACGATTGATGTAGGAGATGAAATGAAGTGTGATCGATGGAGTGTTAGTAGGGATTGTCATCAGTGAATCCGACAAGAGAGTTTAAATTGGGAAAGTATCTTTGTTTTAGGGATTTCATTTATGTTTTTATCTGTAAGATGATACGTGATTAGTCCATAGTAGTGTTACTTGTGTGGGTTAGGAGTCTGATCCTTTGATATGTATCTCTCTTTTGATTAATTAATTTTTTTAATTTTTCAAAAAAATAAAAAAATGACACTCGAGATTCAAGAAAGAAGCTTCGCATACTTCATAAACAGGACTTGACTTAATTTATTATTTTATAAGTCCTAAGAATAAAACATGAAGTTCGATTGCATCATATAATTCCAAATTCATTTCTACTTATTTTTCATATGGGGATATCGAATTAATTAGTACTTTTATAATTATAAAAAGCAACCATGCATAGTAGGCATAAAAATGTTTGAATATTTCTGGAAAGTATATAGATGGAGTACAAGATGTCCATATACATTTTCAATGACGTACCAAAAGGGAAACAGCATTCTTGCATGGGAGGCCACCCACCAGCTCAATTCTGTAAAATATGGAGAAAGTGGTGCAGTTGTGCGCCTAGTTGAGCGGTGAGGGAAATTTTATATTTAATATACTCCAAAATTTCGGCATTCTTTATTCATGAGTAGTCGAGTAATCAGCATGCATATATATATATAGATATATAATTAATTGCCTTCGTAATTAATTGTCTAGAATGAGGCGGACTCTTATTTTAAATTACACCTTTGCCATACACTTCTTCTTTGACTAAGCAAGCGTAAGAAAATCATTTGGTGTAGCAGAGATCTCGATCTAACCTTATTGATAAAAGCTCAATATGCTATTAGATTAAGTGTCTTGATATGATTTAATACTTTGCTTCTAATGGAATTTCACAAGATAGATACAGAAGGCCCCTTCTTATGAACGACTTGTAATTAGTAGTGACAAAATATATCACTGTGATTGGCTAACAACTTTCATCGTTATTACTTAGAAATTCCGATGATTATGGAAAATATTGACTACAAAGAATATAATCGAATGAGAAAAGAAAGGCACTGATGTTATGGGAGAGACTTAAGCAGCTGTGTCACTCCTTTTTTAATGTCAGCGTCCATTGAATAGTGTTTCAATTTTGGTCTTTTTCCAGCACTTTTTTTGTTTTTTTGTTTCCATTTGAAGCTCCCCCTGCCAGTTTTCATCTGAATTTGGAGTCTTCAAGAGTGAAATAATTGAGGGAGTACGTAACATCCCTAAATCTGTGCTTGGGCTTTAGTAAAACCCAATCCAACCCATTTATTAATAATCTAATTTTCTTTCCTCCATCCCTTGTTTTGCTCTAGCCACCCTCGGGAGCTCTATTATTTTAGCATCTTTTCTCCTTTTTGTTTCTTTTTTTATTTCCTCTGTTTATCAAATTGGATTTGTATGAGAGAAAAAGGAAGAAGTTTTGAGTCTTCACCTTTAGATGGCCATACCAACTCATTCATCATTCCACGATGTGTTTCAATGGCTGAAAAAGATAATAGTGAATAGAAAACTACCATTTCTCCACTTTTTGGCTGCTTTGGTTAGAAATCGATGAACTCCATCTCCGATCTAAACAATTTGGCCTCTTCCCTCTGCCACTGCCTTCAACTCTGTCATGCATGATGCCAACATCAACTTTCTCTTATTATTGACGCTTTTGATCTCCATACTTGCGTCAAGGCTGCTTTGAAGCTCGCCTGTCTTGACACATTTTTGCATTTTGATAGCTTGGAATTGGCAACATGTAATCTTGTTTCCATGATTGGTGGTTCTGATGATTTAACAGCTATGACTTCATCAATGAGATGGATTTGTACAGCTACCAATCCTTTTACTATTTCTTAGTTAGAAAGATATTATTCTTAACTATTAAAAGTTCATAACCGTGGCCTTACGTAAGAAATATTCTTTAAAAAATGGGTTTTAAATTTGTGAGTTCATGTACTGGGTTTAAAAATATTGTAATAAAGTGTTTTAAAAAGGAAATTTAAGGTAAATAATAGAATAATAATTCTATTTTATTTGTTAGACTTTATTGGACTTAGTAGATCTTAGGTTTATAAAATAAACTAATTACGAGAGAGATGGATCATGATAAATTTATATTGTTTTATTTCAGTAAATTACACTTTAATAGAAGTTATATTTTATTTAGGCAGTCTGAGAGAGTAGAGAATCAACAGTTAAAATTTGCTATTTGATTTTGACCATTTCGAATAATAGGTAAATGGTTAATTAGAATGTATTTCTATTATATGATTTTTGTACTTTATATGGTTAAATTTGAATTTTGTGTATATCGTAATAGTTGGGTATTATCTTAAGATTATAATAGCTTAATGGTATGTAAGTGGTTAGAGTGCGATTTTTATGCTTTATACAGTTAAATGTGATTTCTATGTATAACGTAGATGTTAGATACTTTCTTCAAATTATAATAATTTAATGGTATGTAAGTGGTAAATTGGAATATACCTTTATATGTGTGATAATGGATTTAAATACTTGCATATTTAAGTGTTATATAATCATCATAAATGTCGAACATTTTATAAGTGATATAAAATTTTTGTGAACTAATATATTGATTATTGCAAAACATGCATTGTACTTGTGTTATATATTGCTACATTTAATGCCATATAACAAGGTGAGTTGTAAGAACTTATAGAGAAATAATTATACAAGTAAGTGATGAGATTGTTGAATAGGGTATAATGTAATTGAATATGACACCGTATGACAGTTGTATGATGGAAATTTTATTTGGCTTAAATGATGACATATTGGAAAAGAAATAGTAAAGAATTAATTACTTGTCTGGGAAAAAGTATATTTAATGGTTATTAACATGTGGGATATGATATGTAATTATGTTAGACACTGGTTTTTAGTGAGTAAGTATTCTATGTCATTTTGTTAGACAATAGTGAGATATAGGATAATTAGGGTAGGAAAATATTTTGTAAAATTTTTTTATAGATATTTTTTATGAGATCAATTAACATATCATTAAATATAACTTTACTAAGTTAAGTAAGGCCTTAAGGAAAATAAGAATCAATTGTAATTTAATTTAGTAAAAGATAGGAGTTTGTATAAAAATGTAATATATTTAATGCACATAATCTATTTTATTTTATGATGGTTAAGTGGTTGCATGATAAAAGATATATGTTAGCAGCATGACTTCTCTTCATTGAGAATATATTGTATTAGAAATCATATGATGTTGATATGTTGAAATATTTTATTTGTCTTTGACATGTGTTGTGTAAAAAAGATGCATTCTAATTATCCTCACTGAGTTAATAGCTTACCTTTTGCTCATTAAATTTTTTAGGAGTTAAACTATAGAGTTTAATTATCATTCAACACTTGGATTTTACTCTAGTATCATTGTAGGTGGGTTAGTGATATTTTTCTAATTTCTATTATCTTTGAATTAAAGTTTTTATTACTGTTAATTATGATTTAAGGTTATTGAGAATTAAGAAATTTTTATGATTGAAATTTTATGTAAGTATCAAAACATGTGGATTTAGGGATGAAAATTTAGGGGTGCTACATTAGGTGGTATTAGGTCTATGTTCTTAGGGTTAAATTAGGTAGTTTTGTTTAATGATTCAACTGTTGGCCTAGGGGTAAATAATAAGAATCAAATAATATGATTCGCTTTATATATGTACTAAGTCAAACTAGTGTAGCTTCTAGCTAAATGGTTTAACAAGTATTCATGTGTTCATATAAGAGGAAAGAGATAAGAAGATGACAGATTCACACGTTATCATCAGTATTATTCTCTTTATGAGATTTGTAAAAGTTTTGCTAGTGGTATTTTTCATAAAAGTTGGAGATTTAACTTCTTATAGTATATAGGTTATAGAGCATGTAATATTGAGGAAGGTTAACTCATGTATTTTAACATAAAAGAGAAAGGTTAAAATTTTAATCTATTTACTTATAATGTAGTAATTGAAGATTTTATAGAGCTTAGTGATATTTAAGAAACTATTATTATGAGGTTTTTGATTTTAGATAAGTATACTTACACTACGTTTATTGGTGGATTTCATGGCTATAAAAGATTGGAACATGTAAGGTTATTGTTGGATTAATATATGTGAAGTGTTTGAAACTTGATGAAGTTACATGCACTATTTTGATAGATGGGTTATAAAATGAAATGATATAGAAGAGGTTTTTAAATTAGAGTGTGAAAAGGTTAATTCCTCCTTGAATGGATAAAATCGCTTTAGGATATTGAAAAAAATAGAATTTAAGCTGAATTTTAATAGTTGTAGGATGTTATTTAGTGATTTTTTAAAACAAAAAAGGTGGACATAATAAGAAAAAAAGGGAACTTTTGGAGAGTATGACAGAGATGAAATATTTTTTATGAGTTTTTAAAAGGATGAGATAATAAGGCTAATTGAAACACCAATGCTATTGTTTTAAAATCATATTCATGCATTACTTCTCATTTTTATATGAAGTTATGGTTAGTTTCTAGTACAAGGTTAAATTTAATTAGATTTTTAATCACTAATAGCTTGACAATGTGAGTTTTTTATTAAGATATTAAAGAATATGATGGAGATCCATATATTAACTTTGGTGAAAATTAGGATTGATACTGAATACAATTCAATTCTCAATCCAACTACTTTGACAAAATCGTATGGTCAAATTTATCAAATTTAAGCGTAAAAAT
>JAOXYD010137888.1:0-10804 GCA_028565735.1 Pinacopodium congolense | reverse complement strand
AGATTAGACACTTAGTGACATAAGTTGTAGCTACCAATGCCACCATGGACCCACTACAAAACAAAAAATCAATAATAAAGAAAGACTAGAGAAGAAAGAAATTTAAGAAATGTTGTTGAAACCTAGAGAATTAACGTGGTTAAGAGAAAATTTCTAAAGTTGTAAGAAGGCTAAAAATAAAGGTTGATAATAGATTTCGAGAGGTTTTAACCAAACACAGAGATCATCAAGACTTCTCTTCTTTGAGTAGAAAATCGAGATCCGAAAGTGAATGGTTATAGCACCGGGGATGAATCTCGTCTGCTAATGCAAAACTGAACTAACAAGAGTTAAAGAAAATTTTAAAACTTGATACCATAAGTCAACCAGTCCTAAGCATTAGTCGGCTAATATATAATGGTCGACTAGTCTTAGACATTGGCCAAATAGTGTGTTTTAAAATTGCATATTTGATCCTAAAATAACTTTAAATGATAAAATTAAAACAATAACACCTAACTAATCAAAATAAGAACTAGAATAGACCTCAAATCAAAATAAATTCTATCAACCATGACTAATAACATAAAAAATATGCGAAACATCAAGTAGCAATCAATTGAAATTCATATATCTACCTAAAGAATAATATTTCCTTCTAAAAATATATATTCCAATTTAATATTTCTAAGCATGATCAAAGTAAATTTGTACCTCATTTTGTGTATCAATTAATGTCATTTTATTTCCTTCTCCACATAATTCAGCCATGTGTTTTGGTGACTTTTTTTTAATCTTATATATACCCTTGTTAAAACCTTACTTAAAATCCATTGTCTTATAAAAATCAACATATGTTTGGTACCTACACTAACTTGGATCTTTTTTTATTCTTTTTTCCACCATTTTTGTTTATCATTATAGAATCTTTCAACATGTCCAAAATATCCACAAAATGACAAATCATTGGTTAAAAATGATGAGTCTTATATATGTATCCCTAAGTCTTGTATAATTGTAAGTTCGCATATGGTAATGAGGCTTAAGTGTACGATATTAGGCCTTAATATAGGTGTTGTGGCTATCTCGATGAGATGCATTTCTAAGTCTAGTCTTACGACCATAATAAAACTTACTTCTAGGTTGTGAACTAGATATAGATGTAATAAGTTCATGTATCTTTGGTATGTGTTCATTATCTAGGTTCTTTCTATTAATAAAGGTAGTTCTATTATATGATGATGCATTCTTATCTGTATACCTTAAACAAGATCTATCACTTAATTCTTTTTATGGACTTAACATTCCTCTATTAATTTTTTTCACATCATCTATACTCTTGGATAGACCATGCTATGCAATTCATTTTTCAACTTCTTATTTTCTATTTTATATGCATCCAAAAGTCTCAATGTTTCATTATGCATAGAATAAATCTTTTTCCTTTTTCCTAGCCAAGGATTCTACACATTCAGCTAATTTATCATAAGTAAGATTATTAGCATAATCATTGTAAGAGTTAGAATAAGATGGTATCTCTTTGTTTGCCATGAAGCACATATATACTACTTCTTTTTCACATGCAAATTCACTTATGTAATCCCATTTGTTAGCCTTTAGAGCTCTTCTTTTTCTTTCTTTCTCTTTTCTCCCTTTTGCCATTCCTTTCAGTTGATCACCATCTTTAAATAGATAGCATTGTGATCTTATATGGTTCGATTCCTTGCACTCATAATAAGTTAGAAAATTTATACTTAGAGTCATACTTACCCTCCTTGGAATCCCTCCTTTTTATGAAGTTCTTTTTTAGGAAATTTTTAAACTGCCTTATGAGTAGAGCAATCTCCTCCTCATCACTACTACTTGTGGAGACTTCTTCATCACTTGATTCTTCCTTTGACACCTTGAAAGCCATGTTCATCTTTTTATAGATGATCTTCTTCTATTGTGTCTCATTTAGTCTTATCTCATATGTAAGAAGAGATCTTATCAATTCTTCCAAAGGTAAGTGGTTTAAATCCTAACTTCTTAAATTACTATTACCTTAGCTTCCCATGACTTATGTAAAGACCTTAAAATCTTCTCACTAGTTCAATGTTAGTATAATTCTTACCTAATCCTTTAAGAGAATTTATAATATCAATAAATCTAATATACATTAAAGAAAATAATTTCATCATAAAGCATGTGGAAGAGCTCATATTTATGTGTAAGCAAGCTAACCTTACTCTCTTTTACTCAATTGATACCCTCATATGTTATTTCTAGAGTATGACAAATATCATATGTGATCTTACACATGCTTACCTTATTAAATTTGTTTCTACCTAAGTCACAAACAAGATGTGTACAACTTTACTTTTCAAGGATATTAGCTTTTATCATTTCTTTCCCATTCCTATTTTAACTTTGGTACTTTTTGGTCATTTATAATTTTCTTGGAAATGTGAGTTCCATTTGACATTATTTCTTATAAATTTATTTTTTTAGCCATAAAAAAGAATTTCATCATAATATTTTAATATAAATTGTCATTTCCATAAAAAAACAAGGTGCTCTACTAATATTTTAACCTTCTTGACTATAAGATGATACTAAATGTGTCATGTTTGATCTTTTCAGTCTCTATTTCACAAGAAATATTACTTTTATGAATCTTATCTCTAAAACAACCTATTGGCCCTATATGGCACTTAAAAGGGGTAAATTAGGTGACTATAAATTTTTTAAGTCTTTCACTTAACTTAAAAAGCACTCTTTAACGAAAAAAATTATAATTCAATCAATATAATAATATAAATTAATTAAAAATAACTTGTAAAGTAAAATCGAGGGGAAGAAAAGGTAAGCCAATTTATAATGGTTAAACATACCAACCTCAGCTTCATCCACTATCCAACTAGTTATTGAAAATTTTCACTATAATCAACACTTTTACAAATCTTCTTATGGTGAAGAGCATCCTTACAAGCTTAACTTTAACAAGTCCATAGCCAAAAAACACTTAAATGTATATCGCTTTAACCACTCAAAGCGTTTGAAAAGGGCTCATAACAACGCTTATTATGAATGCACCAAAGAAAAAAAAATAGAATACACTTAATTTAATCACTATAATGCTCTTTGATTTACTTTGATAAACTCTGATGCATAACACACAAACCAACATAAGAATTTATACATGAAAATCACTAACTAGCCTGTTGTTACTATTAGTATACATTAAAAATCATTAATCACACATTTTTATATTAGAAACTATCTGTTGTATGTAGGTTTCTCGCATTGGGTGATCAATCCTTAGCATTGGTTGACTTGTCTCATGCACTACTTGACCATTTAACACTATTAATCAATTAGTCATTGATCAACTACTCTGACCCTAGTTATCGATCAGGTCTTATAAAAAATACTTACTATTTGACCACTCACCCTAGCACTGATCGATCTATCATTATATAAACTACTTTTAAACACTTTCTAAACTTTTTCAAATATATCCAAACTTCCTAAAACATATCTAAGCACTTCTTTTTGTCAAATCTTAACTCAAACACATTTCAAACAAGTTCCCTAAAAATATGTTAATATATCAAAAGAATTTTTAAAAATATTTCCTTTTGATTACGTAACTAATATGCAATATAACTAAGTATGGATACATATGCATAAATTTGAGCCCTCAAACACATAGAGATCATCAAGATAGGATTTACAAAAAACATTACAAAGCATAAACTATTTAAATTCACTATCTTAATCATTGAGACTTCATTTAACACTTTGGTCTTTATAAATCACCATTTTAATTCCAATGCTCCAATTTATATCTTTATACTTCTTTTCTTAATCTTGTCTTTCTAATACATCAAAAACATCAAAACCATTAATAGAAAAGATGCTTTTTTCATCATCAAAATATCATTAAACCTTCTATGGTTCAAAGTATAATATTATAAGAGTAAAATAATGAAAAGATAAATAAGGGGAAAAGGGAAATTTTAAAAAATTATAAAAAATGTTCTCTCACTTCTACTATTTGAAATGACAATGACAATGGCACCAACAATGGCAATGGCTCTACAATTTAAGTTCTCCATTCTCCTTCATTTTTTCTCTCTTTATTTTTTATTGCTTTTTATTTTGCCTCTTTCCTCTGATTCTCAACGTGTAGTTTTCTTTGTGGCATTATAAACTTTTGACTTCTTAGTTCTCCTCTTATAAATAACCTCTAAGGCGGCATTGACTATAAACCAAAAATATGAATTCTTAGTCAATATCCTTCTTTTGTTGTTCCTCATACATGGTTATCTATGTAGAGAGCTTCAAACTATTGTAGAAGTATTTATTCATTTTTAATTAGCAAACATCTCTAAGAAAGCTTGAAAATCTAAACCAATCCTATGCCTCTTCCAAGATAAATTATGGCCTTTGAAAATGAAAAGTTAACTTAAGAACAATGGATGCATATTGTTTCCTAGTTAATTATTTTCCTTTTTATCTATTGTTTCTCTCTATTCTTCATATGCTCCCTTTTATTCTTTAATTGTTCCTTTTATCTACAATACCTTTCTTTTCTTATGGCTTCATACTCAATTGTTACCATCTTCCCTCTCTTTAATTTGTTATTTTGATTCTCTTTCACTGTTGTGACTAATTCTCTCTACTTATTCTTACCCATCTCCTATCTTCTTCCTTTCCTCCTATGTTAAACCAAGGGAGGTTCTAATGATTACTTTTGAAAATGACAAAACATCTTTATTACTAGTATTTTAGCCTTTGATACATTTAAAAGATAGGAAATCGAATGATATTCATGACCAAGGTAATTAAGCTTAAAAGTAACACTCTTAAGCCTAAGGAGGAAGTATTTTAAGTGAAGAAAAAGAAATGGAGAAAACATTGAAATAAGATCAAGTGACGGTGAAAGATCAAAACAAGAAGAAGAATATTGAATAGTTTTAAATTTGAATTTTTGGTATGTAAGTCTTGTTTTAATCTTATCAATGTTTAAAGAACTCAAGGATTTGCAAATTTTCATTTAGGAATTAGGCCAAGAGTTATAGACTTTGTTTAAATTTTGAATTGCATTTGCATAACAGGTTTGGTTTGGATTTTTATATTGCAATAGAGTTTCATAATCAAGTGGTAATTTGGTAAATTATTTCAAAAAAGTCCTCTTGATTTGTGGAAATGTTATTATAAAGAATTTCATTTTGTTAAATTTTTATTGAATATATGTACATGTGTTTAAATATGTTTTAAGTCAAGTTTAATAGGATTTTTGGTTTGAGAAGTATAGAAAAAGATTGAAATGTTTTATAAAATCGTTTGATCTTGTTTAAAGTTGTTTAAGCTTGTTTGAGTGTGACTGAGTCAAATACTTTCTATAAAAATTGTTTTTAAAATATTTCAGCAAAGTTTAGGAAATTTTTAAAAAGATTTGAAGTTTTGAAAAATTTTCTTAAGTGTTTAAATTTTTATGAACTAAATCCTATTTGGTATTTGTGTTTAATTAAATCTTTTGGTGTTTAAAATTATTATGAAAAATTCTAAAACTTGTATGAATTGACTTTGGAGTGAAAAGAATGCTTTTGAAATGTTTAAGAAAGTTTAGAAATTTTTTAAATGGTTTCAAAAGCTGACTAAAATGGAAAATTTCCATAACCAAGGTATATTTTGTATTAGAATCAATTGAATCATCTTAGTAATTAACACAACCTTTTAAATGGTTTTAAAACTTTTGTGAAGTGTTTTTAGAATGAAAGAAATGGTTTTGGAATGGATTTAGAATTTTTTTTTCTATGAAAAGTTTTCAAAATGAGCTTAAATTTTTATAAACCAAGATAAAAAAAATTGTAAGCTTAATTATGATGTTTATGTTCTCAAAATATTTTTAAGGATGCTTTAAATTTTGTTTGAATAAATTTCAAATTGGTTTGGAATTGTTTTGGATTAGTTAGGATGATTTTTTTTACTGCAGAATTTAGAAAACATTTGTACAAAACTATTGATCGATTAGTGTCTGATATTTGGTTGAATAGTTGATTATTTTAATGTGTTAGGTCAACTAGTGTCTTGGTTTGGTCAACCAGTATGTTTTAAATGGTAATAATCAACCAATGTGAGGGGACTAATCAATTGGCATTGGTTGACCAGTTGTGCCATATAAAAACTAATAGATTATGTCCAATGGCATTTTGACAATGAGTAACATCTCTTTTGTATTTCTAATAGCTATTCAAGCTTGGAATGCTTATAAATAGTTGGCCTAAATGGTTAGAAGCAATCTTTATGAAAGTTTTATGTTTAGAAGAGCATTGATTGAGATTTTGGGTTAGTTTTGTGTTAAATGAGTTTGAGAGAGATGAGTTTTGCTCTTCACCCTAGAGAAGAATCATTTTGATATAATGAAATTTCTAACTTATGGTTAGAGAGTGGATATAGGCTAAATATTGGTTAGTTAAATCGTTATAAAAATCAATTGCGTATCCTTCCTTCTTGTCACTTTTAATTTATGCACATTGTGATTGCTACAAAATGAACTTAATTTTAGTTATATTCACATTTCATCACATTTAGGTTTAATTGTGGTTTAGGGACTTTATACTTTACAAAATCGGTTTAGCTGGTTTAGGCCTTTTAAGTTCCATTAGGGCTAACATCCTTGTTTTAACAATACACTTACATGGCCATATAAAATGCAAATATGGCTAATTTAAAGTTCTTGTATGGTAAAATGCTGATATGATTTTTATAAGGATGTGGTATAGTTATTAGAGAGTGGTGGTATAGTTTATATAAAGTGCTTATAAGATTAGTATAAAGCTCTAGTATGGTTTATATAAAGTGGTGGTATGATTAGTATAAAGTTTTTGTGTGGCTTGTATAAAGTTGAGGTATATATTTTTTCCCATAAAACTTTAGGTCAATTGGTTTTCTTCCTAGGCCCATCTACATAAAAGGGAAATGCAAAAGGACTCTATCAAATGATTGCAATTTTGGCTATTAAAATTGTGACTAGTAAACATATTGTAAAGTTGGTAACTATAGTAGCATTTTGAGTGTCGTATGAAGATGAGTTTTAACCAAATAGGAGCATTGTGGTTAAGGCTTTCCATTCTTAAGTAATATATCAACATTTTATACACACCATACCACTACTTTATACATACCATACCACCATTTTATTTATACCATAATACCACTTCATACATACTATACAACTACTGCTTGCATTTCATATTGATAATGCATACTATTTTAATATCAAATCTTAATTTAGTAATAATTATGAAAGATATTTAAAAAATTAGTTATTTATCTATGCACTTTGATATGAAAATTTTAAGTTAAAAACTAATAAATTTAAAACTAAAAGCATTTACCTCTTCACTTATTTAATGATTTGCATGCTTGACAAGTTATAATGATCTTAATTTGAACTTCTTATCAACTTCTTACATCGCATTTCTATCGAACAATCATATGAAACTAGATTAATATTAATAATTTGATAATATATTCAATAAAAATTAAAAACTCTTTTAATAGTTTGATTATCAATATGTAATAGTGGGTAGATTAGATAGTTTATACGATATATTTTTTAATTTTTTACTCATTTTTAGATATTAATTTCCCTACTAAGTTGTGATTTTGATAAGTTTTCAGCTGCGCTTTAGGTTTAAAGGGTTAAGTGTCAAAAATAATAACTTCTGTAAGAAGATATAAGCAAAATGACACCTTAAAATGATGCCATTGTAAGGTGCCATTGTTTTCCTTTTTCAGCATTAATCTAGATAGAAGATAAATGGTCCTACTTAATTGTGCCATTTTCCCTTCACTTAAGTGCCATTTTACTCACCTAAAATCTAAAGGTTGAAGTGTATTTAAAGACTAATTAAAATAAAAACTCCCTAAAACTTACTAACTAGGTTTTTCCAAACCCTAATAGTTATTATGGTATTTAAGTAGAAGAGAAACATCACTTTAGGAGTTCTTTTTAAAATTCCTTTTTAGGGGTTTACTTCTTAAGGGCTACGGATGTCCAGAGAAAGTGAAGAGAAGAAGAAATATCAATTTGGACATGTTTCAATGTATTTAAGATATTGGATTGGATGACAATTAGTCAAATGTCTTGGAGATTAAGGGGATATTGTCAATGAATTTATATATATATATATATATATTTCTTGATTGCTTTTTTGTTGTATTCGTTTTGCCTATGAATTAAGTATTTTTTAGATAAGAATTTCAAGATTTGATTATATGAGAATGACTTCTACTTTTAATTCAAGAGAATTATTTTCTAGTAAATTATCTATGTTTGTTATAAATTATTAAATTTTACTATTAGAGATAATACTTTATTCTGAATAGATAAACTGTCTTAATACAAGAAAGATCTAAGGAAATTTTGAAACTAGATAACTAGACTGATGGGTCTTTTATAGTTCTATAAGTTTTAATAAAATAAAGTATAATATCAATTTAAACAATACTAAAACTAATAATAGGTAAATGCACCTATCTCTTGATAGTATAACTTAGATGAGTTCAAATTGTCATCCCGCAAGGATCACAAATGGACTACAAGTAATTTCCTTCTCCCTATTATCTAACCTATCCAAAATTAACGATTTGATAATTAACTTAATTAAAATAAACAACTAACTAATAAATCGAAAGCAAATTCACTAGATTAAGTATGCAATTAAAGAAGCTAGGACCTAGATGATTAATCTCCCTAAGATATGTTTCTGTTTATTATTCAGCTTCGATTAAATGTTCTTTCCAAATTTGCTTGGACCATAGGATTCCTAAAGTGAATTATACTCTCTCTCAAATTATAAGATTCCTCTTCTCTTGGTTGATGAATTAGAAGTTCTTCTCAATTAATAACTCATTGGAAGCATTATTGTAATTTATAGAACCCATTGTTCTTATATAAGTCCCTCTCTAGATCTCTATGTATGACTCAGTATCTATAGATTAATCTATCCACATAAATGATCGCTTAATCTAAATACATTAAACCAATTATTGAAACGGACACTTACATTTGTATAGAAATTAAAACCAAATCATTATATCTATAGATAAATCTAAATCCATAGATAAATGTAAGTCATAATCTACAAATCCATGTATTAAATCAAAGAAAGAACAATAATTTCTTTAGTAATAAAAACTTTATCACATGTAAACACACAGTTAGTAATAAGTAACCTCTTATGTATAATATTAAGCATCCAAGTAACTTCATACAGATCATTACACAAATTCAGTCAAAGGTGTTTTAAACAAAACGCTCAAACTTAAAATTTAAATTGGAGCATTTATTTAGAAATCACCTAGTCTTTTAATACGAGGGCAAACTCCTTGTCATAAATAATCTCCAGTTACTCAATTAGGATACTCTTTTTAAATTGTTTGATATGCCAAATAATCTTTTGGCATGAAGGTGAATGTCTTGTTATGAACACCCTTATTTATAAAAAATTTTATGCTAACTTTTTTTAACAAATACATTTTTTTATTTTTAAACATTAAACTACACATCCTATTCCAAATTTATATAACAATTAATACAAAATGTCCCTAAACACCTAATATTGAACAAAAGGATCACCATACATGCAATTCATAGTATGTAAAAAGGAAAATAAAAGTTAGGACTTAGAAATCAATTAAGAGTTATTCAATATTCACCATATCAAATGCATCAAATGCATTGGAATACCACAATTAACAATTAACTAATAATCAAAATCATTTTAAGATGACCTATGTAAGAAATCACCCTTAAATTCATATCCCCTCACACTTAAGTCAAATTTTAATCAATTTGAGATTTAAAAATCAAAATAATGCACAATAAGTGTAAGGTAAAACAGAATAGCACTCTGTTGAAGAGTTAGTTCTAATTGTAGGCATGGTTGAGAGTGTCCTATTCCATGTGTTTTAAATGCTTGGAGAAAAGAATTCACAGCTTGTTCCATTCTTGAATATCATTGTTAATATAAGCTTTGTCTAAATGTTTATATCAAGATTGATAAAATAGCATAAAAATAAAATAGAAAGAATATAAACAGAAATCCTATGAAATGAAAATGATTAAACATACATAATGAAATAAAATAAAAAATAATTGATAAAGAAAAATAAATGAAAGAAAATTTTGGTGTTAAGTGAAGTGAGAGGTAAACAAAACCACAGCATGTGTCACTGTCATGACATAAGCCATGAAACTTATAAATTTTTTACAAATTCTCAATATAAATTTTCATAGAACCCTAATCCAAGCTGTGAAACACATTGTCCTCTTTAAACATTTATAAGTTTTTCAAGCCATTTATGTTCCAAAACCCCCTAATCCCTTTTTAAACAACATGATTCAAAAAGGGGGCAATTTGGCAATTAAAATTATTTAAAATTTCAAAGAAACATAAAACATAAAATCAAATGCAAATGTAATCAAATAAATCATGCTAAAGTGAAAACCTAAATGCATTAACTTCTAGGAATCAAATAAAAAACAATAAAAAATAAATTAAAATAGATGTTAGGTTGCCTCTCAACATGTCCTTATTTAATGTCGTAAGCTTGATGACCTTATTGAGTTCTTCTGTTTTTAATTTTCTTACTCCAAGCATGCATTTTCTTTTTACCCTTCCCCTTAAAGTTCTTTATGTTGAACCAAGGTGGTTCTCATCATGCATTTTGATGATGACAAAACATTACTTTTACTAATGTTTAAGTCTTTGATGCTTTATAAGATAGGTTGATGTGTAAAGTGTAAAAGCATATATGTGGAGCCTAA
>JAOXYD010137887.1:0-24520 GCA_028565735.1 Pinacopodium congolense | reverse complement strand
AAATTTTCTAATGTAAATTTACTTACTTTTACAGCATTTTTTCTTCAGTTTGATCATCCAGAGAAGCAAAGGTTAACAAAGCTTTCAGTGAAATTCTTGAAATCAAGATATTCTCTTGTTGGAGTGGTTTTGCTTGTAGTAATTTATGTCATGCATAGATGTTGTCAATGGAAAACTTACTGTGTGCTACAGCAGGCAATGTACTTGTGTAGTACTTGATGCTATAATAAGAGATGAAAGTATTAATGACTTTTGTTTGCTTTCATGGACCTGAATGACTGGAAAATCCATAATCTTAAGGTTGTGCCATAAGTCAAACCTAAAATTTTAGTTGCTTTTTCTAATTTTCCATTGACTGAATTGATTAAGCATGAAGCTATGCAGCATATGTAACAGATTTCACGAGCATAAAACTTAAAAAATGAAAAAGATTTTAAATCTTGCTAGCCCTAACTTAGTTGTTATTGATCTAAAAACAAATAGTTGTTAAGCACTGCATCCAAATGTTCCATGAGAATTTATCCCTTTTACTGCTAATGCAGGTTAATTTAATGTTATCAACCTGTGAATCATGCTTTTGCCTTGTGGCATTCTCTATGTTGGATCTAATGCAATTTATGCCTCTATGATTGTAGAAGAATTTTGCATCATTTTTATTCTTGTAAAGGAGCAGGACTCGAGGTTGCTCATTCTTGAATTCTCAATGAAACTAGAAACGCACTATAAGGATGTTGGGCTTTTTTATTTTATAAAAAACTTATGGATAATAGGCCATTATATGAGATTTCTCCCTTATAGGTTAGAATGTTCTATTCTTTCTATATATACAGTTGCATGTGGTGAAGATTAGAATGTTTTGTTCTTTCTATAAGCCTAGTGACTTTCCCGAACATAGACCACTTGATGAAGATTTATTGGAAAAATGGATTGAGGTATATGCACAAAATTGCATATTGAGGTGAATAGGTTTTGAAAGGCTACATGAAATCCGTTATTGATGTAAGGTTACATGAAATCCCTTATTGGATGTGAGACAACTTTGACCTAACATGTTTTTTTCTCTATTGTGTGTCTTTAATGTGATTGGAGAGCTTGTTCACCGTTCTATGAAATATCATGTCATGGCTTGCTTGTGTGTAATATTTACTCTCCTATTCCAAGGTTTATGCCTGCCACACAAACAATTGCATTTTTTGGTAGAATATGAACATCTTACAAGTAATAATTACATCCTTTTAACCAAAGTTCTACATGAGAAACTAGAGTTTTATCAAGTGTTCTAGAAGAAATACTAATAGAATTAGACCGGACTTGAAAAAACAACCAAAATTCATTAGTCATACTTAAAAGTAACTGAGTACCAATTCTAGTGCTAAGAAATTCACGGCTCCAAGATAAGTTGCTTTTGTAAACCAGTTGCTCTTACTAAAGGAATATTGTTACAAGAACTTCAAAAAAGGATGAAATTATTACTTGTAAGATGTTCATATTCTAGCATATGTGGCAAAAGAGGGAACTATGCTTAAGATTGTAGTTATAAAAAAGTAGAAGGTAATGCTGCAACATCATTCAATCACGAGTTGAACATTAGGATGAATGGGACTTCCAAGCATCTTATGTCGTGGAACAACTAAATGTGAATTGCTCTGATAAGGTGGCATTCTACAATACAATAGAACCTAAAGAGGAGACAACATTTATCATTAAAAGTGATAAATTGATCAATTATAAAGATGATTGGATAGTTGGTTCTAGATGTTCAGATCACATGATTGGAGAAAAGAAAAAATTATTGAAAGTAAGTTATGGTCACTGCAAAACAAATTAAAGCTTCTAATTACTTATATTGGCAATGCAGAAATGATAGTCCCTCGACATAACTTAAGATAAGCATGAATAAATAATATGTTTTATACAGAAGGAATGATGAAAAACTTGATTTCAGTGTCACAAAATGACATCTTTAAGAAATTACGTGGTATTTGAACTAGAAGATATGAAAAGTATATTGAAACTTGAAGGTGATTGGCTAACCAATTATGGAAGGACAAAGAATAGATGCAATATATCTCATATTAGAAGAAATAGCCTATGTTGACAAGATAAGAAGAAGTGACATAATAGATTTGTGGCATGCATATCTAAGATACATAAATTACCATAAGTTAAAGACGATAATAAAGAAGTCATTGCTTAAAGGACTTCCACAACTTGAAGCTCGACAAGATATAGCGTACGTATATTGGATGTCAATATAAGAAGGCACATTAACTACCACATGAAGATTCAAGATATCTTATAAAGGAGCCTATAGAATTAGTCCATTTAGATGTCTTTGGACTAGTAAAACAACCATCTATCAGCGGTATTCGATATATGACAACTTTCATTGATGATTTCTTAAGATATGTTTGGGTATATTTCATGAAGGAGAAATTTGAAGTATTCATTAAGGGCATGTTTAGTTGGGTTGTTGGTTATAGTTTTTTGGTGGTTTTGTATTGGATTTTGTGTATTTTTTTTATTTCTATGCTATTTTTTCTATTTATGTGCTTTATTAGTGTGTTGTTCTATAGGTTTTGTGGTTTTTTTTTTTTTTTAGTTTTTGTGTTTAGAAAAATAGGAAATAAAAATAAAAAACAAAAAACTTAACTAAACAAAGCCTAAGCTTAAGGAGTTTAAGGACATAATTGAAAAAAGGGTTGATCGAAGAATATAATACTTGTGCATAAACAACCTTGGGGTGGGGAGGCGGGGAATATATGTGTGAAGAATCCTAATAATATCTTAGAGATTACAAGATATGTCGGTAGTTGACATGTCCAAATACACCACAGTGGTAGAAAGGAAGAACAAGCATCTTGCAGAGACATGTAAAAGTGCGTTACATGGAAAGAATATTCCACCATGATTTTAGATAGAATGCATAAAGATTATATACACGTGATCAATAAATTACCACAAGGATTACTTAGATATATATCACCTTTCAAGAAGTTATGGAGGATCAAACTCACTATAAGTTCCTTTCTAATCTCCAAGTGCATGTGTTATGTTTTTGTACCATATAATGTACTTAAAATAGCAGTACGATGTATATTTTTGGGTTATGATAATCAATAATAAGGGTGGAGATGTTGTGATCCTACAATAGGAAGATGTTATATTTCAAGAAATGTGATTTTTTTATGAGGCTTCATCTTGGTGGTCTCCTTAAGAAATAGTTCTACTAAATTCAAAGGAAATTGAGGATAAGCTGCAAGAGAGGATAGAATAAGATAAGTTAACAAAGGAAATCATAAAAGCAATAGAACCATAAGGCAAACAAGTTAATGACAAATCACTTGAGAAGGTTAAGTCCCCTAGCAAACATAAGTGTATTAATAAACTCTAAAACATTTTAGGCCAATCATCTTGAAGAGATCTAAGGTAAAGAAAATAAAGAAAACTAGTCACACATAAGGAAGCAACATCAGCCAAGGAATGGAGGAAGAATATGGAAGAAGAAATAGATTCTTTGAAGCTAAATGAGACTTGGAATTTGGTACCAAAACCTAAAGATGTGAAGCCCATATATTACAAATGGGCTTACAAAGTAAAATGTAGAGTTAATGGATTGATTGAGAGATATAAAGCTTGATTAGTGGCTTGAGGATTCTCTTAAAAATACAAATTATATTATGATGAGATATTTAGTTTAGTAGCAAAGATTACAATTTTATGAGTTCTGTTAGCTTTAATTACTTACAAGGAGTGAAAATTATGGTAAATATATGTAAATAATATTTTCCTACATAGAGTGTTAGATCGATAAATATACATAAACCAACTTCAATGATTTTTAAGAGTAAGGACCATCCAAAATATGTTTGAAAACTAAATAAAGCATTTTATGGATTGAAATAAGCACCAAGGGTTTGGTTTGGAGAAATAGCAGAGTTCCTAATTCAAAGTGGCAAAATAATGGCACTAACAGACTCCAAATTATTTGTAGAAGGTCGAGGTGATAAATAGCTATAGTAGTTGTCTACATAGGTGATCTCATCATTACAAGATATGATGTAGAAGAGATTTATCAAATCTAATCTAATCTATTAATTCGTTTATAAATGAAATTCTTAAGAGATTTAAATCATTTTCTTGGTCTTGAAGTAAAACAAACTAAGGGAGGAATTTTCTTTTTGTCAGTAGAAATATACTAAAAATCTTTTAGAAAAATTTGGAATGTTAGAATGTAAGCCTATCTCTACTTCAGTGGAAGTTCATACAAGGTTATGTTCTATAGAAGAAAGGACTTAGAAGATGTAACAATATGTGGATAAATACTAGGAAGTCATATTTTTCTCATTTTTACTCAGCCAGATATATCTTACGCTGGTGAGTCGATTCGTGTAAAAGCCATAAAAGTCTTAATAAGAAGTTATTTAGAGAATTTTGTGATATCTTAAATGTACCATTGACTATGGTGTACTTTACAAGAAAGAAGAAGAATTTAAGATCAATAGATATTATGATGATGACTATGCTAGAGATCATGACACAAGATACTCGACTATAGGTTATGTATTAAACTTTGGATGTAGATCAATATCTTAGTGTCGTAAAAGACAACTAATAGTATCTTTATCAAGTGTTGAGGTAAAGTATTGAGTAGCAGCTATAACAACTCAAGAGTGAACAAGGTTGATACAACTTATGAAAGATTTTCATTAACCTATTAACAACTCATTGAAACTATATTGTGATAATTGGTCTACTATTTATATGACGGAGAATCTAGTATTTCACGCAAGAACATTGCACATAGAGGTACATTGTCACTTTATACGAGGAGAAAGTTTTGCGTGGAGAAATCCAGATGAGATATATTAAGACTGAAGATCAAGTTACTAACATATTCACTAAAGGGTTAGATAGTGTAAAGTTTGAGGATTCTAGAGGGCAATTTGAAATAATAAGCAGATAAGCACTAAGAGAGTAGTTGTTAAGGGGGAATATTCTTTAACTTTAAAAATGTTTCACACTAGTTTCAAATCCAAGGATATTTGAATTTCCAAAATTTTTAAATTCACTCAACCATAAAATTAGCTTTAATTATTGAAAATTTTCATTATAAACACTTTCATAACTCCTTCAAAAGTTACCAGACTTTTTCAAATAATTCAAAACATTCTTTTCATCCAAAAATTAATTCATATAAGTTTTAATTCACTCGTAAAATGATTTTAGACACTAAAGCATTTTCAATTAAATAAAAACACAAAACATAACTTGGTTATGGAAATTTGAACACTTGAAAACGTCCCAAAGCTTCAAACATCATTTCAAATAATTCTTATACATTATCAAAAGCATTTTTCACACATAAACTTGACTCAATCATATTCAAACACACTTAAACAACTTCAAACAAACTCAACCAAATTTCCAAATCATTTCAATCTTTTCCTAAACCTCTCAAAATCAAAATTGTTATCAAACTTGACATAAAACATATTTAAACACACATAAAAAATTGCAATCAATTCTTAGAAACACTTTGACATATTTAGAGGATATCTTTAAAGCCAATTCACATAAATTTGTCTTGATTATACAACTTTAAACTAAAATGCAATCCTAAGACAAAACCTATTTTGCCAATGTAACAAACAAACCTAACCAAACTCTTAAATTTTTGACCAAACTCCCAAATGCAAATGTTCATGAAAAAGTGAGCCCTTAAAGAATTGATAAAGATCAAGGCATGCAAGATTACAACTATTCAACCTTTATCTATATATGATCTCATCAATGTTACTTACATATAATCTCCTTCGATCTCACTTTTGAACCCCTCCTCAAACTTAAATAGTTTCTTTAGATATTTCCTTTCTTTAATTTATCTTGAATTAGGACCTTTTGGCTTAACTTTATCCTAGTTTTTCTAAGGGAGCAATTCCATTTTTTTCCCTTAAATTGGTTAAATATAGTAGGCTTGACCTACTCTAATAGGTCCCTAATATGATCCCCTATGAACTCTCCCGTAAATAACATAACTCTGCACTCCTCTGACTCCTCTACTGTCATATCTCAACCTCTAATTAGATCTCTTGCCCGAACCAATCAATGGTATACTAATTGTACTGTAAGCTCTGGAATCCCTACTACCTCCCTATACTCTACCAGATGAAGCTACCTTTCCTGCTTGATGTAGTACCATCTCTCTTATATCTTCTAATATTAACAGATAATGAGTGATTACCTCCTCTATTAACCTACCGACTCCCCTATCAATGATAGCCCTCTGGTCTCCTCTTCAACTCTCTTCTCCTCCCACCTTGCTTTATAACATCTTCCACTTAGAGTGTAATCTCTATTAACTTCTTAAAATTAGAGATCACAGCTCCTAAACCTAATTAAATCTCAATCCTTCAACCCTGCTCAAATTGATAACACTTTTCCTATAAATCTACCATAGCTTCTAATGTATGATTGGATAAAGCTATAAAGTGAGCCCCATAATCTACCATAGACATCTCATCTATTTGAAGCATACTCATGAACTCCACCTTCATCCAATCCCTACATATTCGTGGAATATTCTTGTCATATAATTCCATCTAAAACTCCTACCATATGATCTCTCTCAATTAACAACATCTACTTATTAACTTCCACCAAGTCAGTGTATTACCTTAGAATAACAAAACAATATACTGCAGTCTCCTCTCTAAAGTACCCTCCAAATGGTTTATAACTAACTTTATATACTCCTACCACGACCCTACCTCCTTAAGATTAGTAGTACCCCTAAACTCCATTACACCCATCTTATGGATCCACTCATAGTTGTAATCACCCCAAAACCTCCTCGAGCTAATGTTATATAGCCATGACCTACTGCATCATTTAAAAGAACTACATTATCTAAGGTGGTATCGCTTCTCCTATATACTCTAGCATTTCCATGCTTAGATACATTAGGAGCATGAATAAACTTAACTGATTCTCTAGTCACCTCTAGGCTAGCAGTAGCATCTCTTAAAATCATTTTACATTATATAAGAACACACTATCAATTTTAATATTCACTCAATTTATCTCAAATTCATCCCTAGGAATTCATAATCACTTTGATAGAACCTAATGTAAAATTCTCTACTTACAATTTAAACTAAATATGAAAATTCTCAAAAAGTTCAAATATAAATCCAATAAATCAAGTAAAATCTACATGTTTGAACTCAATACTCAAATCAATATGAATATATCCCAATCAGTGCCTTTTAAAAGATAATCCGTTAAAAGTCTATTAAAAAAAGTAGTTTATAAATCTGTTGGCCCATCTAATATCAATGAAGTCAATCTTGTAAATTAGGGTGAATAACACTCGTATCATCTCCCAAAAAATTTAACTGGTAAGGAATGAGTTGCCAACTTAGTAAGATAACCTAATCGTATCCTTGTAGCATAGTATCACATATATAAAAATAAAATAATAAAATATCCAATATAGATTAAAAATGCACAGACGTTGAATATCATCCTTAGCATATCATAAAAGCAAAAGAATGTTATTATTTCCAATTATGTTATACTTCCATTAATCTATTTATTAGGACCCCGCCTAACTTAGTAGGCTTATATCCAATAATCTACTGACTTATCTCACCCTTAACACCTCAATAATAGTATGGAAATGTAATCATATATATGTATATATTAGCATCAAGTACCCCTCATTTATCTTGGTTCAATACCTCGGCACCACTCTAGTACTTAACTATGGCATAGGTTATCTTCATAACTTAGGATATTCCAGGACCACTCTAGTATCTAACCTAGATATAGGATATCCCTAAGACTTTGGATGCCTTGACGCTTGCTTCGCAAACAAATACCTAGCCCCCATCATAATCATATCATAATATCATCATCAATATACGACCACTGAACATAGCATGTCTTAGGCAAGCCACTAATCTGCTAACTCTTTCTATGATTTAGTCTATTGCATCATATGATCTAGCCTCTAACTATTTTGACATATACTCATATCTTATATCATATATATGGATTTCAACTTTACTAAATTACCATTAATCATATCATATAATGCACCAATATTCATTATAGATTCCAAATCTTGAATCAACCAATTTTAATCATTCAACAATTCATAGTGCATGTAATATATGTCATAATAAATACTAACTTCACATCACATTTTAGTAATAATTACTCAAATATTATAAAAAGTCATGCATTGAAATATTTCATGTAAATCAAGTAAATTATACAAAGAAAGGCTATTTAAGGGTACAATATTCTTAATTTCCTGAAATTAATTATTCTAATTTGATCGATCTATCCATCCACTTTGTCCTTAGCCCATATGTTTATAAAATACTACTAGGCCCAATTAAAAGAATATTCTAAACAATTAAATCTGAATTGTACTAAATGAAAAATAATTAATAAAGTTTAAATTAATTGTGTTTTTAATTGATATTTGTTATGTTTTGACCCTAATTTCATGTTTTTATGTTTAATTTTTTTATAGGAATTGTTTAATTTGCAGGATTTAGTGATCAGTTGGAGAATTATGCAAAAAAAGGAAGAAAATTTTCCACTCTCTAAGAGCTCTACGCCCCTAAAAACCCCCGTATAAATGTCAAGCTTCAAGACCTATATGGTAGTTACTCACCCATTGTATAGTTTCGAGTCATCATGTCATATATATCGTAGCTAGACATATCTCCACCAAATCTCCAAGATTGTGGTTGAGAAATGCCTCTAATTAATTCTTTTATCTACTAAAGACTAAGTGGGACGGTTGGAAGTTGCAGAAGAGGTGAAAAACACAGGAGACACACAGTAACAAGGGAAAGATCAAATTTGAAAGTTCTAAGTTTTTTTTCCCTCTAGCTTCTCTCTCTTTCTTTATCTCTCTCCTGCCACTTCATTTCCTGCAACTTTTCTCCCTCTTACTCTAATGCATCTCTTCTTCCTTTTTTTTTTTTTAGTCTCTACTTTAACTTCTTTCTCTTTTTTTCTTACTTCCTAGCGACTAAAATTAATTATAATTGTCACTGATAGTGACCTCTCTGATGACATGATTCTAATCATTCTTCTTTTTTTTCCCTCTTTTTTAGTCATTACTCCTAATCTTAAAAAAATGACTAAAAAACACAAGGCAACATACAAATCTTAAACTAAACAAAGAAAAAAATTAAATAATAGAGGAAGATGTTAAGCTATGAGTTTAATGTTTTTTATGTGAACTTAGTTATGATTTAAGGTACATTTGCTTCAAATTAATGTTAAATTGTTTGATTACCGTTTGGATTTATGTACATTACAAATTAAAGCTTGAATAATGAGAAATCTGGAGAAAATCTACTAAAAAACCAGAAACGAGGAGTAATATGACAAGTGAGCTACATCACTATTTAACTATGCAAAAACGTCATTTTGCTTAATCTAGAGACTTAACGATGGGACTAAAACTGCGTTGTTTAACTCAGTTCCAAGCACTATTTATGTACCTTTGGAGTTCTTTTTTGATGGCTTTTACTCCCAATTAGTTGCAACTTGCTCCACTTGCTTCTAACTTGCAACTTCCATATATATATATATGAAGTTTTAGAGACTAAATTCACATAACTTTAACATATATTTAGGCAAAGAAATCAGATTTTTTCTTATTTTTTCTTCTTCCTTTCTCTAGGTTAGGCTTTTACTTCTGTTTTATTTTCTAGCTTTGTTCTTGGTATTTTCAAGTTGTTTTTAAGGATTCTAAGAATTTGTTAAGGTGATTGAAGGCTATATAATACTTTAAGACTTTATATGTTATAATCTAAATTCTTTAATTCACTTAGTTCATTTTCGTTCTTCATATATTGCAAGAGCATGTTTTTATGGATTGAATATGATTTTTCTAGGTTATATATGATGCTTTAATATGAATTTAAGCTAAGGATAGGTTGATAAATGGATTGTTTTTGTTATTAACATATTATTATATGGTAATCTCTGTTTATTTGAGTTCTTAAAGCTTGTTTTAGGTTGACCGCTTAAGAGTAAGATGAAATATGATTAAGTAGAGGACCAATTATTTAATTCATTAGAAAAATCACAACATGGTTTTAATCAATACACGACTTTTGATTGATTTATTATGAGGGTACTAGTCTTAAAACATGCCATTTTTAGATTAGAACTTATTGAACTTTAAGCTTATGTTCTATAGCTATAGGTAGACCAAACTATAGAATAGGAATGTTAGATATAAGATATTGACTTGACCATAGCTTTGTTTTGATTTAATGAAGATCCTATATTAGAAATTCCAATTCATTTCATAACTCAATTAAATAATTTAAGGCCTACTCCTCAGCTAATTATCTAATTTGGAAATGTTTAAAGCAATTTGAATTCCATTGTAAAGTTTGGAAGTAAATTTAGTTATATTAGCCTAATTAATTTTCCAATCTTGAGCTCTTTAGATAATTGTAATCTGAGTGACCTAATAGTCATTAATTTTTCATATCACTTAAGAGTTTTAGAAATATTCTACTTTATTACTTGTTGACTAGTATACTTGCCATATTTGTTAGTTTTGAAATTGATTTAAGAAAGTGTGACTTAGTTATTTAATTTAAGAATTAATTGAGATAATTTATGCTTAAACCAACTAACATAATAAGTTTTTGATATAATTGATAGGGAAAGTATACGGATACTAGGAATATATTGGTATCAATTACTCTATAGTGTAAATTTTGTTTATATTGTGTTGCTTTGCTTTTTCTTGTTTGTTTTCTAAATTATTATTTACTGTATTTGTCTTATGATTAATTTATGTGGAACATCTTTTGGTGCCTAGCTTTAGTCATTTAAAAGATGTGGAGGCAGTATGATCATTGATAAGATCGCCAATGGTATAAGCGAGAAGAGGAAAGTTATGAATGGAAAAGTAGTCAGTCAAACCACGATGCATCATATCATGAGTCTTATGCCTTTGATCATTCACCTTACCCTAACTATTCTTGGTACAATTCATCTTATTTTGAACTATCTTTTGATTCTTATCAGTCATCGCATTTCCAAAGTCATTATGAGCAATACCCTAGGTGATCCTATGAACCTTCTTCTGATATGAAGCTAGACTTGCAAACTTAATATAAATGAAAGATTTAATGAGGAAGATTAGAAAAATGAAATCACTTGTAAAAGAAAGTAGGGTTAGGGACAACGTCAATCTAGAATTGCAATTAGAGTCCTAAATAGAGTAATTAGAAAGATAAATTAAAGAATTTTCTCCATGTCAAATGCATGATCCCCCTGCATTAGAACCAAATGAGATAAACATTTTTGACATGCATAATAGTGAGCAAGAGCTTTCAATTTCTTTTGAAAAGGACGATGGCGATTTTTTAGTGCATTAATGATAATTAAGCTCTTGAAAATGAAGAGATCTTGGATGAAGTAAGGGATGCATCAATGGCTAAAGTAGTTAGTGTTAAGGAAGAACATGTGCATAAACTAAAAAACCATGAGTTATAAGGTATCAATTTTAAATAAGATGATGTGAGTAATAATAATGACATAAGTGGAGATGATGAAAAGTTTATAGATGAACCAAAGGAGTTTGCAGAATAAGTTAATAATATGGTTGTTAAAAGTGAGGAATTGATCATCTCCACTTAAGAGTCATGTGTTATTTCACTTCAAGGGTAGGATTTATGATGCTTTTAAACACCTAGTCAAAGGTTTAAGAACCTTTGGGAAGTTAGCTTGCCCATATGAAAAGAATGGATCAAATTAGTTAGATAATGAGCTACAACTGAGATTAAAAATTACCTAATCTTAAGGTCCAACTAAAAAACCTTAAAGAAATACTTGTTGGCAGGCAACCCAACTGTAGAAGTAGGATTTAGTGTGTTTTGATGTGTTTTCTTTTGTTTAGTGTGATTTTCTTTTGTTTCCTATTTTGCGCACTTTACTTTTCTTTAATAATATTTGCTTTAATGGAGTATGGTTGCCAATTATCTTGCTTTTGGTACTTTGATGCTCTTTGTATGCTTGTTCAGGTGCTATATCAACTCTTTGATACATTTTAAGGAGCAAGTCTCAAAGTTCAACCTAAAGAATATCCAGATCATATCATTTTATCCAAGTGCTTTCTATTCCTTTTCTCTCATTTTTATGTTTTCTTATTGTTTTACAAACATTGGGGACCAATGTTTAATTTAAGTGTGAGGAAGGGATAGAATTATTTAGGTTAGTATCACATCTATGCTTATCTTGTCCTAAAGTATATTATTTTATCATCTTTTTCAAAATAATATATCATTTGTCAAAAAAAAATTTTCTATTTTGATGCATTGTCATTAGACAATTTTCCTTTTTTGTCATTTATTATGCCCCTTTTAAATATTATATGGATAATTAGGAATATTGAAGATCAAATGATTTTAAATTGCTTCATTTTTTGGATATTGATATGTTATGATCATTATGCGATTCCATGTTCAAAATGCATATTTCTAAAGCAAAATGTGCTTTCTTTTCAATTTCATTATCATCTTGTTTAGATGAAAACTAAAAGAATTAAAAAAAAAGAAATAAGAGAAAAAAAGAAAAGAAAATAAATTGTTAATATAGAAGTTTTATTCATTCTGCTGGCTTCGAACCAATTATTTGAAGTTAAAGAGTGGTGCTAGTAGCTCATTGATGTGATGCGACTCAGTTAAATAATTGAGGTGTTTATAACAAAATATTCATCTTCGTATAAAAATACTGACTGACTTCTCAATCAAGCTTCAAAATGCTCACGTTTTTTAGTTTATATTTTGTATCAAATGAATAAAGGATTTTTATTTTTTGAAAAATGATACATCTTGCTTTAGCACTATTCAGTTTGTATATATGATTGAAGTTATGATTTAGGTTGAATTTGATGAAACGTGAAGTAATTTAAAGTCATTTGTGACTTTATATGCTTAATTGGTGGTATAACAGCTTTTAGGTTCATTATTCTTAAAAATATAAATAGATCATTCCAATGATATTGTTTGATAGGTTGAGCAAGTTTTCCAATGCTTATAGGCTATTTTAAGATTGATGATAGATTGATTTTCTTAAGTACAAGCAAATGTCTAAGTGTGGGGGAGTTGTTAGGCTATGAATTTAATGTTTTTCATGTGCATTTAATTATGATTTAAGGTACATTTGCTCTAATTGATGTTAAATTATTTGATTACCTTTTGGATTTATGTACATTATAGATTAAAGCTTGAATGGTGAGAGATCTAGAAAAAATAAACTAAAAAACCATAAAATAGGAGTAAAATGATGGGTGAGCCTCACTATCATTTAACTATGCAAAACTGTCGTTTTGCTTAATCTAGAGATGTAAATAGTGGGACTAAAAGATGTTGTTTAATTCCTTTCCAAGCGCTATTTAGGCACCTGTCGAGTTCTTTCCAACTGGCTCTTCCTCTCAATTGGCTATAGCTTGCTCCACTTGCTTCTAACTTACAGTTGACATATATATGAAGTTTTAGAGACCAAATTCGCATAACTTTAACATGGATTTAGGAAGATAAATCAGATTTAGTCTTAATTTTTCTTTTTCCTTTCTCTAGGTTAGGTTTTTACTTTTATTTTATTTTCTAGCTTTGTTCTTGGTATTTTCAGGCTATTTGTAAGGATTCTAGGAGTTGTTGAGGTGATTAAAGGCTGTTTAACACTCTAATACTTCATTTGGTGCAATCTAAACCCTTTAATTCACGTATTTCATTCTTTTTCTTCATATATTCAAAGAACACGCTATTATGGTTTGAATATGGTTTTTCTTAGTTACATATGATATTTAAATATGAATTTAAACTAAGAATAGGTTGATAAATGGATTGATTGAGTTCTTAACATATAATTAGATGGTAATCTTTGTTTATTTGATTTCTTCAAGTTTTCTTTAAGTTGTCCACTTAAGATTAAAATGAAATATTATTAAATATAGGACCACTCACTTAATTCATTGGAAAAATCGGTAAACAACATGATTTTAATCAATATATGACCATTGATTGATTAATCATGAGGGTACTAGTCTTAAATTATGCCATTTGTTTATTAGAACTTCTTGAACTTTAAGCCTATTTCATATAACGATAGGTGGACCAAATTATAGAATAAGAACATTAGAGATAAGACATTTACTAGACCATAGATTTTTCTTGATTTAGTGAAGACCCTCGATTAGAAATTCCAATTCATTTCATAACTCAATTAAATCATTTAAAGCCTAATCCTTAACTAATTATCCAATTGGGCAATGTTTAAAGCAATTTGAATTCCATTGCAAAGTTTGGAAGTTAATTTAGTTATATTAGCTTAATGAATTTTCCAATCTTGAAGTCTATAGATAATTGTAATCCTAGCGACCTAATAGTCATTAACTTTCCTTGTGGGTTTAGAATTCTAGAGTCTTAAAAATACTCTACTTTATTACTTATTAATCGCTATACTTGTCTTATTTTTTAGTTTTGAAATTGATTTAAGAAGGTTTGCTTTAATTGTTTAATTTGATAATTAATTGAGATAATTTAGACCTAAACCAACCATCGCAACAGAGGAACCAAAACTCAGCGATGTTGATTCTTCACCAACCCCTCACCACTATCGATCAAAGAATCAACTCCTACAATAATCAATTGAAACTTTCATAGCTTAGGATTTCCTCTAACAACAAAATGAAATGTTTAAAATAATAATAAATTGAAAGGAAAGAGGCCTATCGGTGAGATTTCAAACACACAACCTCACTCTCACGCTTCCGTGCTATCCTCTGACACAAACTCCCTCTCTATTCTAACCATGCAGAACAAAACAAACGGAAAAGATAAACCAAGTATAACCCCTTAGAACACTATCTATAGAGAAACCCAGATTATGTTGATTTCAACTTCCATTTTTCATTTAATTTTTTTTCATTTAGGCTAGTTTGAATCAAAATTCTATGGGGACAAGCCTGATAGAACCTTATTTATACATATTTTTATAATAATTATCTAAGATTTTAGGGGTATTTTCATATGATTTAGGTGCATATTTGGTTTATTTATGAAAAGATGCTACTGAAGTTATTTTGGATGATTCTTTATGTTTTATTGGATTTTGTAAGCATTCTGAGGCACCTTTGGAACTAATAGAGGTGTGAATTAAATTTGAGGAATTAGAGCATTATATTGTAAAGCTTTACACCAATTTTCAAGCCAATATGACATGCCATGAAGGATATTTTAGGAGAAGAATAAGACAAGCTCCAACAAGCACCGACTTTGGTAAAGGTGACTTTGAGGATGAATCAAATGCACTCCCTAAGCTCAAATCGGTATGCAATTTTATGGGATCCAAGATTATTATGTTGGGAGTTTACATATCAAATTTCATGGAATTTGGAGGTGTATGGAAGAAGTTAGAGTAGAAAGAGCAAGTAAGTTAGAAGTTGTTAGGAGACCCATGGCTAGGAGCCCAGGACCCACGGCTTAGAGCTTTGACCATGATATCTGGATAGCAAATATCATGACCAAAACCCACGACTGTGAGTCCTGGTCATGATTCATGGTTGAAGGGCTTTAAAAATAACCCTTCTAGGGTTATTTTCTAGTGCTCTCTTACCTCCAAACATTCCAAAGAGCCACTCAAGAAGGGTTTTGAGATCTTTCACCATCTCTAAAGGGTTTCTACTTAATTTTGAAGGAGACAAAGGATTACAACACAAGAATTGAAGATTGAAGACAAGGAATCCACATCAACTATTGTTGAAGAGTTAAATATCAAAATTGAATCATCATGAGTCTTTCTTTCTCTTTCTCTTTATTGATTATTCTTGTAAATCAAACTATGATTAGGAACTAGTTTTCTAATTAGGATATTATTTGTTGTTGATTGATGATTGAATTTATAGATTTTATATTATGATTGTTTATGGATTTTAACTACATTATTTATCAAATGTTAAATGAATGTAAATGTTAATTCAATACTTTGATTTTGTGAATGCTGGATTGAGAACCCATTGCATATTTGATCAAAGGATTAGATCATTGCGTACCTTAGAATCACTTCATAAATAATACATCTTGCATGGAGACCTAGAGATAGGCTTACATAAGATGTTCTGATTAGGTGTAAGCTTAGCCAAAGAGAACTTTCTCCTAATTTATTGACTTGAATAGGGTTATATAACTTGAGAGTGTGTGTGATTTATATTAGGGAATCTACAATATAATAAATTAGGAAATTAAGTTAAATCAAGATAAACAGTGAATGTGTACATAACTTAGAGCTATTAATCACTTGAATCCCAGATTCATCATTAGTGTTATCTCTTGAGAGTTTGGTTAAGTAATTTATTTCTAGTTGTTCTTTAAATTTTCGCTTTCAATAAATCAATCTATTTAAATCTTATTAAGCTAGACAATTGAGATGGGCATTCACTAGTAATCATAGTCCTTGTGGATTCGACCCTAGACTCACTTTAGCTTTATTATACTACGATAGGCACACTTGCCTAGTTGCTTGTTGTGATATTGCTATTGTGATTCTTAGAAAATTTTATTTAAAACTTAGGCACGTATCACATGAAGCATCAAGTTTTTGGCACTGTTTCCAATGACTACGTCATTATTAGTGTTTTCTATTCTTTATTACATTAGCCATTTTTTCTTTATTTTTTATGTTTAATTATGATAATTAAAAAATTGCTATTAATCTCATGTATTGGGATTAGAAGTGTAGGTGATAGGATTTTATTTCATTGCATATTTATATTTATTTCATGCCAAATTTATATATAATTTCTTCTAATTGGTGTTTAAGAGTTGAATTCTATGTTTGAATGTTTAACACTGCAGATAGAAGTTATTTCTCTAAGAAAATTCAAGAAAACGCAAGAAAGAATATGATTTTTAAACTAAAATGATAGTACCCGTTAGCCTGCCGTTGTGCTCAGCAGGCCACCGCTTTACTCTAGAAGAAAAGGACTTGAATGACAGTTTTATAGCCTGCCATTATACTCCTTGTAAGCATCGTTGTGGTACTTATTGATAGAATTCAAGTTGGATCTTTCTCCACATTAGCTGCAACTTGAGCTCTGGAATCTAAAAACAAGAGATTATCACAGAGAAAACACAAATTTGAGAGAGGAAATCATATTGTTCATGTTCTAGAGTTATTTTCTCTTGTTCTTCACCATTTTTAGCTTTTTTTACAAATTTTAAGTTGTATTTAGGTCTTGTTAAAGCTCATACACTTGATTCAAGCTTGTAAATGTGTTTAGAGCCTGTTTGTGGTATATTCTAATATGTTTTTATATATTAATTTGATCTTTTATTCTTGTTTGTTCAAGAACATGTTGAATACTTGGAGAATAATTTATTTCTTCCTTTAAATGAATGGCTAAATCTGTTTTTGGTTGAGAAATTTCTCTGAAATGATTTGAACATGCGCTAAATATGATTCAATGCATGATTAGGAGTTTTTCTTTGTTTATTAATGAGATTAATGCTTGTTTTAGACTAAACATGTAAGATAAAGTTAAGAAATAAGTTAAGATATGAGAAATCTACTTACTTTGTTAGAAAAATCTTTAAGTAACCTAATTTAAGTCATTGAATAACCAAACTTTGATTTATCTTAAGGGTTATAATTTGAAAATTAGAATTTTTGGATTAAGCTTCTTAATTTTAAAGCCTAATGCTTAAAATTATGACATAACCAATTTCTAACTTAAGTATTTAAAGTTTAAGCTTTGTCATAACCATAGCATTGCTTAGATTGAGTGAAGTGATCCTAGAACAAGTCTCCTAATCCACTTTGAATCCATTTTGATCATTGAAGAGCATTTCCTAACCTATTTTATCCAATTAGACAAGTCCTTTTATCAACTAAATTATTCTGTATAACTTGATAGTTTTAAGTTAAATTATTAATCTTAGTTCTTGATTCCAATTACATTTGAATCTCTAGATAATTGTGATCTAAATTAGTCCTAGTACTTGCAATTTAGCTTAGATCCCTGTGGGAACGGTACTTGGATCTTAGATACTTCCATATATTACTTGTGACTGGTGCATTTGCCATTAATGTTGGTTTTAAATTCAATTTGAGAAAACCGTGCTTAAAAAAATATAATTTGTGAACTATTTTGAGTTAATTGGCCTTAATAGGAAACTAACCTAATAGTAGGTAGTTAATGTAATGGCTTGGTAATATTATTAATGGCAAGACTACTAGTGGTAAGATGAAGAAGAAGGTTCTGTCAATAGGTGGATAACAGATAGGATGGTTTTCGATAACCAGTAGAGATACACCTATAATCCATCATAAACACATCCAACTTATTTTGAGCAGCCTCCATAAGACTATTATAAACAATAACAAGAAGAAGAATCGAGGTTGAGAGAGTTGTTATTAAAGTTTATATCCACAATAGAATTTCAATTAGAGAGTCTAGAGTCTTCCCTACAAAATGTGGCAACACAGCTAGGCGATTAGCTGAATTAATTGCAGAACAAGAGCAAGCAATTGTGGCTCCTGGTATAGAAGTGTAGCCCAAGGAACAAGATGAGGATAACTTCACAACCAGTGAGGGGGAGCACACTATCAAGGTGGATGACGACGCGAAAGCAAAAAGTGTTGTTGATGTTCCAATTTCTATAAGAGAAAAGTAGGTACCTTTATGGTTTGATTTTATTAGTATAACGATTTCTATCTGTAGGAATGAGATTGAATATCAAGACTTATTACCAAGTTACCTTAAACAATCTAAGAGAGGTGAATAAAAGCATCAATTGGTAAGTGTCGTAGATCAGGTATTTTTTATGAACCATTTAGTACTTATTTTGAGTAGCCTCTATAAGACTATTATAAACAATAATAAGAAGAAGAATCAAGGTTGAGAGAGTTGTTATTCAAGTTTATATCCACAATAGAATCTCAATTAGAGAGTCTAGAGACTTCCCTACAAAATGTGGTAACATAGCTAGGGAAATTAGCTGAATTAATTGTAGAATAAGAGCAAACAACTGTGGCTACCAGTAAAGAAGTGGAGCCTGAGGAACAAGATGAGGATGACTTCACAACAAGTGAGGCGAAACACACTATCAAGGTGGATGATGATGCGAAAGCAGAAAGTGTTGTTGATTTTCCAATTTCTATAGGAGAAAAGCAAGTACCTTTATGCTTTGATTTTATTAGTATAACGATTTTTAACTACAAGAATGAGATTGAATATCAAGACCTATTACCAAGTTACCTTAAACAATCTAAGATAGGTGAATAGAAGCATCAATTGGTAAGTGTTGTAGATTAGGTATTTTTTGTGAACCATTTGGTTTTTTTAAGATATTGACCGAAGGTATGATTTGAAAAAGAGAATAATCATTCTCTAGTGTTAAGGTCTAGCTAAAAGACCTTAAAGAAGTATTTTATAGGAAGTAACCCACTAATTATTTTATGCATTCTAATTTACTCATATTCAATTTCTTCCTTTTATATGTCTTTAGCTAATTCCTTTTAGTTGTTGTTTTTGCATCCTTTCAAGTTTTATTTTTCTTATTTTTGCTATTTTGATTTTTTCTTTTAGTTCTTTTTTTTTCATTTTATTTATGTGTATATTAGGAAACTTGAAGTAGTTTAAACAAACGGTAATCTAAAAAAACAACTAGAAACCCACGGGAAAGACCCATGCCCATGGGTCCTACCCACAGGGGACCTGGGTTAGTGTGTTTAAACACACTAAACCTGACAGCCCCCCTTTTGTTCTTCATTTTTTTTCTCTCCTTTCTCTCATTCTTTCACATCTCCCATCCATCCTATACCCTCTCTACACTAAATCCATTCCTCCGCCCATCAATTTGGTGTTTCAAGTCAATTATTTTCATCAAATCAACATGGTAATAATCTCCTCTTAATCTTTCTTTTGGATTTTGTGGACAAGTTAGGGTTTTGCTCTTGAATTGATTTCCTACACCTATTTATGCTTAGTTTCTCTATTTTTGAATGTTTAAAGGTGTTTAGGGATGTTATTGACTATGAATAACCTTTATTTCACATTACCCATTGAATTTGGAGTTGATTAGTATGACTTTTCATGTGGGTTATCTTGAATTACAAATTTTTCATATTTTTATTACCCATTTATAAATTATGCTCCTATTATGTGTGAATTATAACTTAGTAGTAATTTATGCATCTCTTAACCCATTTGCCCATGCTTAATGTCCTATATCTAGCAATTCGAAATGGTTTTATTTACATGATGTCTTAAGGTATATTCAATGCTTAAATTCAAGTCATGTTAGGTTGGAACTTTTGCAATTATTTTATGTCTTAATTTGTATCCCATGCATTTTTGGTTACTTCATAAGCACTTATTCAATATCTTTGCATGGTGATCAAATTTTCAATGGTTAGTTAGCATTTAGAGCACTTCATTTACATTATTTGATAAAAGTTGGATTATGTATATTAGTTCGAATCATCCATTGCCTACTTGATATATCACATTGCATGCTTGATTGTTTAAAATATCAATTATTGCTAATTAGCATGACTATATGTCTACTCTTCTCAATGGTTCTTTACTTGTTATCATTAGGCATATCTACAAGCACTAAGAATGCCTTATATGCTTTTTGCAAGAAGTATGCCTCGTAAAAAGCAAGCAAAGAAGGCTCATTATGATAGGCCTTCTTCTTCTAAAGATAGTGGCAGTAAGACCTTGGAAATTTAATTCAATAGTTCCATAATCCTTAATTGCTACAATACACTACTTCGATTGAAAGTTAGGCTAACCAAGTTCCTTAAATGTGATGACTTGGAAAGCTTAGGCATTACAGACTTAACTCGATACTACTTATGGACTGAAGGTTGGGAAGCATTTGCAAAAATAAGGGGGCCTAGTTAAAAGAACCTATTATGTGAATTCTTGGTTACCTTCAAGTTTTAAAGCACTAGGTGACCTCCGACCATCCAGTTTTAATCAAACTTTAGCTTGGTAGAGAGTAATTCTTTATGTCCATTCAAGACTTTGCTTCACATTTAGGGATATGGTCTGGGTAGCTCAAGGATGCTCGTGCAACTTGATTCACCAGGTTAGCATTTTCTACTCTTCGCCAAGATGTAAATTTCTAGTCCACCATCGAAGAAGGAGAGTTTAGAGTAGGTGTCACTAAAAGCATTAAAATAAGTTGTCCAACATTAAGGGTCCTTCATCTACTAATCAAGCCTACAATCGGAGGTACCCAGGGGATCGTAAGGGAAATTCAAGTATGAGAGCTCATTTATTTATGATGCATGGTCAATGACCATAATTCTAAAATTGACGGTGATTTGGCCCTTCATTTCTCTTACCAGAGTCATAAGTAGAAAGGTACCTTGTTAAGTTCTTCATATGTCACCTAGATACCTAGAAGTTTGGGGTTACGGATGCATGGGGAACATCTTGGATAATCGATCCCTTTAAAGCCTTTAGATCCTACAGTATGGATTTGAATGGGATTAGCCACAAGTAGACATGGGAAACTCTAACTCACAAGGGCCTGCACTAACCCTGAAGGGAGGAATATGGGTGAGGAGTGTGAAAATAGTGATGATTCAAACAAAAAGGAGGCAGGTGAGACTGGAGGTAAACCTTCCTCAAGTGCTATATGATCTACTTTACGCCTGGAGACGAGAAACTATTAAGCAACCAATGACACCAGATGGGCTGAATATCAACCCCTACAGCAGGAGAGATGGGAGGAGCTGCAACGTCAAAGGTAAGAGGATAAGCGGGTCCAGTAGTAGAGATGGGAGCAGCAACAAGAGTGGTGATAGCAATACATGTAATCCATCCTCCATCACCGCCACGGTTAGGTGCAGATTGAGACGAGCGGTGGATCCTAGGTGGCTTGGTTTGTCTTTTATCTTTTTTGTTTTAATTTCCTTGTTTTTAGTTGATTTGTAGGACTTAGTTGTTTATGTTTTCATGTGTTATTTTTGTTTCACCTTGTCTTGTTCTAATATTTCATATAGCTTGTGCTTTAGCATTATTCTTCAAGTTTTCATCACAAGCTTTGGATCCTTACCTTCTACCATATGAATAAAACTTAAGGCCCTCAACATCATGCCTTACAATGGACTTCATTATATAGGGAAGTGTCGTTTTCCTCCCTACTCTCATTTTTCATGCACTTTATTGGTTTTAAATCTTCCAAACTGAGGAAATTTTGGCTTAAGTGTGGAGGGGAGTTGAATGTGACACGATCTATCATATATTAACATACTTAATTTATTAGTAATCCAATAATAATGACTTGAATTTTTCATTTATAAATGATTGAGATTAATAATGGATTTATAATTGTGGTGTTTTAATTTCATTCATGTTCTTAATAAGCTGACCACTGAATAGTACTTGATTGGTTTTTAACCCAAAAATTTTCTTTTCTTCTTTTGTTTTTGTGTGACTTGCCTGTGATGTTAGGCATCTTTATGTTTAATGTTGAATTTTGATTGTTGTTGTGTATGGAAAATAATATGAATTTGGAATAGGGTGTATGTTCAAGGAATAAATAGTATATTGGTGCTTAACTTAAGTGAGTAGCCACTCACTCCGCTGGCTTCATACCGATAAAAAGTTAAAGTATATGAATGGAATTAGTAGCCATTTACGGTTATGATCTAGCTAGGTAATTGAGGGTGTTCACGATAAAATGTTTAACTTCACATAAAAAGGCTAGATGACATTGCAAACAAGCTAAAAAAAAATAATGGATGATATGAATGACTTTTGTTATATTTTTATATGTTATTTTATTTGAAATTAATTTCTATTTTTGTGTTAAATTTCTCATTTTGTATTCATATTAATTTTCTTTGTAGATTTAATGATGGAATACAAAATTTGAATTAAAGCACGAAGAATTGGAAGTAATTGGAGCATAAATTTGAAGCTACGACGTCTTAGAATGGAGGCTTTATATGGCAACAAAAATAAATTAAATGAAGCCTTCCATGGATAAAAAAATGCAATTCATATGTATATTAAAGGCTGTCCAAATTCACAGCCTATTCAGAACAATTTAAGAAGCACAAAATGACATCCAAAGATCTCCCTATGCAGCCAAAAATGCATTTGTAAAATACAGCTTGATTGGCATTAAAAAAAAGACTGCAAAATTCCATCAATTTGGTAGCAACTTGGTGACTTAAGGCTGTCTAAAAATGACATGCATGGGCCTTCAATCCTTAATAAAATGCAGCAGCTTGAGTAGCATCTAGTAGCTCTTTTATTCCATCCAAAATGCAACCTAGAGAGCATTAAACGGTGGCTTTCCTTTGCACTAAAACGTAGCAGCTCAAGCTTGTCTTCATTTATCAAAAATGACATCAACATGTCCAAATAGAGAGGAGCAAATTGACGTTTAGTTTGGAGGACAAATGGCAACACTTTATAGGTTAGAGAGGAGGAGCTTGAGCTATTTAAAAATGTAGCATTTGGAGACTTTCTCCTTACGCAAGACAACAACAACTTAGTGTCTAAAGGCAGTCCAAATTACAACCAATGAGGAGCAATTATGGATGAAGTAAAATGGTAGCAAAGTCAAGTAAAGGTTGTCCAAAATAAAGCCAACAAAAAGGTATAAAATGACTTGAGAGGATCCTTCACTTGTCCAGAAAAAATGACAGTAAATTGGTGAGATTAAGCTCACAAAAGTAGCAACGTTTTGAGCTCCTCTAATTAGCCAAAGTAACAACATTTTTTGAAGGCCAATGCAGCAGCGTTTTGATGAGTGAGGGCAGCTCTTTCTTTACTTGGGAAGAAATGTAACCCTAAGCTTTCTAAGCAAGGGAGGGACGACACTCAAGAAGGGGGAGTCAGCCACACAAGAAAAGAAACATGATTAGGGGTGAGAACTTGGACATGAGACGACTGCAACCTTAGAGGCAAGAAGCTTGAAGGAATCAGCTCCAAAGTAAGAAACTCTCAACCTACTTGGCATCAAATGTGTTTTAGCAATTGGGAAAGCTCTTCATTAGTCTTGGTCAACAATGGTGGCTGCCAAATTTGTTTGGAAGTGGAAAGCTTGAGAGAATTTTTGGCTCCAAGGTTCTTTTTGCTTAAGGTGGACGACTCCCACCAACTTGGAACTCTAGCTTGCATGGCTTAGAGTAGTAGGCTTCCTTGTGTTCCAGAGATTGCATCAACGTGTTCTTCCATCATTTAGGATTTAGTTTTAATTATTGCACTGTTTTTAGTTTTAATTATTGCACTGTTTAAAACATACTTTAGTGTTCTTTCCTTTTTAGTTGTTCATTTGCTTTTCTTATTGCCCGAATTTCATGTTTTGCTTGTTTGTTTTCATTTTCAATAGCTTGTCTTTGTCTTATTTGAATACCATAGTGATAGGGGTCAAATTGATCTGATTTTTATGGTTAATTTGTTGAATTATGACCCCTATTTCAGTGTTTAAATGTT
>JAOXYD010137876.1:0-10804 GCA_028565735.1 Pinacopodium congolense | reverse complement strand
TGTTTCAAACATTCAATAAGTAAAAAATTATCGATTAATGGACAATTATCTTTACCTACTTTTCCAATGCCAATTACCTTACCCTTGGCATTGTCTCTAAATGTGACGAATCCTCCATCGTTACTCTTGAAAGTGATAAATTGTGAGGGGTCCCCAATCATGTGTCATGAACATCCGCTATCTACATACCATTTGTTTCTTCTCTTATCCTATAATACAAATAACAATAATTTTAGGTACCCATTTTACCTAGGATCTTTAAATGTTAGTATATCTAACTCATACCTTTTTAAATAAGACTTAGATAAAACAAAATTTCAAATAAAAATTAAAGAGATATTAGATTTAACACGTGTAGAGCACAAGATAATTTATGAAGAACAGAATAAAAACATGATTTTTCAACTTATCGGTCGACCGGAGCATAGCATTGGTTGACCGAACACTTAAGTTTTATTCTATCGATCAACCAGACCTATCCATCGGTCTACCAACTATATTTAGTTGACCGATGTCACCCGTTTGATCGACAAAACCTCTAAAGATGGAAATTAAACCAAAAACCATATAAGCAATAAACTATAAACAATTGAAAAGCAGCAAAAGAGAAAAACTATCTAGTTTTCGGAAGCCATATAGTTTTTGATTTGTGAAAGATATTATTTTTGTAACCATTTGAAAAATTATTTAGTTGGTCATAGTAAAAATAAGAAACATGTCCATGATAGCCATAATACGTGCAAAACAATGAAGTGTAAGTCCTATATGCATTCCTATAACCGTTTTTATATCTAATATTATTATACAAACTTTATTGAAAATTTTGCCTAGGATGAGTGAAGGTCTTTCTGTCATTAAATTGATGTTGGGAGAATTTTCTAAGTTTTAATGTGTATTTGAATGTATGATGCTTAGGTTGGGGTCTATTAGGTGCATTTTGAACATTCCTAAGAGTATATTCATCCTTTAAGTTCTTTGCCTTAAAAAAAATAGTTTTACTAGTTGATGCTCTATTTTTATTATTATACCCTAAGCCATGTTTATCATTTTCGAACTTTTGAACACTTAACAAAGTATCTAGTTTTCCTCTTACCTTATTGAATTTTTCAAGTGATTCCTTGAGTGATTTAATCTCTTTCTTTAGGGACTTATTTTCATTTGATAACTCATCATTGTCTTTATTAATCAAGGTCATATCATTTCTAAGGTCATTATTTTCTGATTTACTTGCATATAATTCTTCTAAAGCTTTCTTGTATTATCATACAATTCCTTGTTCTTTTTAGTTAATTTTTCTATGTGTTCTAACACTTCTTCATGCGTATAATCACATTCATCTTCACTAGGTAGAGAACATACCTCGTTGTGCACTATAAACACATGATGGCTACTTTTTCTTCTTTGGAGTCACTAGATTCGAACCAAGAGGCTTTCAATGATTTCTTTTTCTTGAAGTCCTTCTTTTCTTTCTTCCATACCTTCTTTTCCTTCTTCTCGTCTTTTCCTTCTTCTTCTTATAGATGAGGGCATTGCGATCTCAAATGTCTTTTTACACCACACTCAAAACATGTTATGTTAGATAACTTATATTTTAAATAAGATGTACCTTTTTGACGTACTTAGGCATTTCGCATGAACTTCTTTAGCCTTCTTGTGATGAATACGAGCTCCTCGTTTTTGTTTCTAACCAATGATTCTTCATTGTTGCTTTCCTCCTTTTATTTTCTTTGAACGCCACATTTTTATTCTTTGACATCTCTAGTTCCTCTTGGATATTCTTCATCCTCATCTCGGATGTTAGGAGTGAGCCGATATACTCATCGAGAGGAAGTGTGTTGAGGTCCTTAGCTTCTTGTATAGCCATCACCTTTATTTCTCATGTCTTTATCAGGGACATTAATATTTTCCTACATATCTCAACACTATAGTAGGTGTTACCTAGACCTTTTAGCGCACTTATAATATTATTAAAATGAGTATACATTGAAGAAACAGTCTCATCATGCATGATACGAAAAAGTTCATAATCATTAGTAAGCATACCTTTTTTGGTCCCCTTGACTTGATTGGTACCTTCATATGTAATTTCAAGAGTATGCCATTTATCATATCTAGTTTCGCACATTGCAATCCAATTGTATTCCTCCATACTTAAAGAACAATACATAATATGCGTAACCTTATTATTCAAAGATATTGACCTCTTTTCATCTAGGTTCCACTCATTCTCTTTCTTTAGGACTACTTCATTTCCTATGAGTTTGGTAGCCATTGTAAATGGTTGAGTTGACATTATCCATAAATTAATATTTTCCCCCATCAAGTAGCATCTCATCTTATTCTTCCAATAATATAATTATTACCATCGAAGTAAGGTGTTTTATATGGATTGTGTCCATCTAAACTATATGAGGAGCCCACACAGTTCATGAAATGTGCCATTTGATCTTTCCTCACAAATTATTTAGAATTTTCGCTCAAAGTGAAACATACTCTCTGAAACCAATTATTGGTCCTAAAAGGCACCTAAGAGGGGGTGAATTAGGTTCTACTAAAAATTTCAAGTAAACACACAAGAATAAAACTAACAGTAAATTTGTGGAAGCTTAAATAAACAAATATGAAATAAGTAAGATAGAATGAACTTGTACTTATTAAAAATAAATTAAGCAATACAAAAGATAAATATGATATAACTTACAAACACCTTTAGGGCTCAAAGATAACCCACTTTTCTTTTTCAAGGCTCAAGAATAACCTTTCTTCCTTTTTCTAATCTTAAGAATAACCTCTCAAATTCTTTTATAACTCAAGAATAATCTCATAAAAATTAAGGAATTTAAAGCAAGTGTACAAGCTTATTTCGCACACGACTAATAATAAAAAAATACACAGGAAGCTATAAACTTTTGTTTTTCAAGCTCGGTTTGCTTGATAAGGATTATCGTACTTGGCTCCTTGCTTCCTCTTCTATTTATACACAAAAGTAAGACTCAAATAGCCGTTGGTGAATTAATCAGCTCTTCAGAACTTTTTCTAATAGAGATATCCGTTATATATCATTTATGACCATTGCGCAAATCTTCTTTTTGTTGAGCAATAGGACCATTGTTCTTTGTATGGTTGACTAATAGACTATGTTTGATCGACTGGTCTTCTAAATTTGTTCATTCGGTATATGGATAGCTCTCATTCGGTTGACCGATCTTCATTCGGTTGCCAATCTTTTAAAGACATTCATTCGGTCGGTCGATCTTCATGATTCGATCGACTGATCTTCCTTTGGTCGATTGATGCTCCCTTCAGCGTTGTGTTTGGTCGACTGATCAGTATTCGGTCGACTAACCTTTGGTCGTCAGGCTTCGTATCAACATCGTTAATCTCTTAACTATCTTCTTTTCAACATAACTATCTTTAAACACAATTAAACAAAAATATTAGTAGAATGAGTGTTTTGTTATTATCAAAATCTAATGGAATCTCCCTTGGTTCAACAGATGGTTTTATTTTGTTTTGTTATCTGCTATTCATCTTGCTTAGCAACTAACATTTTCTCTTTTTTTCTCTTTAGTCTTCATCCTCTACTTTTCCATTACAATTCACATCTCTTATACTATTGTTAACTCTTTCCTTTTTATTAAAATACATTTTTACTTTTAGTTATAGCCCTCAAGTGTAGAATGAAAACCAAAACAAAATCTTCCAAGATTATTTTGCAAGCTGTCGCATGCATCACCACTACACGAGCTCATTTCTAGTTAGCTCCAATATTGCTTAAGCTCTTTTCATTCCACAATTGCTGTTATCCTTTATATTTTGTTCTAACATATACCTTGACATAAAAGGAAATTAATCTCTATTAAGTAAAACCTTTTACCTCATAATTAAAAACAATTAACACATGAAATCATGAAAAATATCGACACTATAAAAATATCTACAATCTCCAATATTTTTCAACATCAAATCAATACAATATGTAGTACATAGAATTCAAAAGAAAGAATTATACACACTCTGTAAAATCATTGTAGTTGATCTATAAGTAGCTTCTTTATTTGTCATGCACTGAATAATGCTTTTAGGCTAAGCTTCATTCACAACTTTATAAAAAATATTAAATAAATTATAAGCATTCATTACAAGGCCAGATGCATTAATTGATTCAAAAAATATAGTATAACAAACTAATAAATTTATTAGAGACTTAAGTCTTTTATTAATCTAACTATCACACATAATTAAATACTCATAAGTAGCCCTTTTTTTTTTTCAAATAATTGTTCATCTTAGTAGCTAAATTACTTAGAAGTTTACTTCTATGGACGTCCATCAAAGAGCTTTATATTATAGACCATAAGAGGTAACAATACCCACCATAAACTGATAGTAGTAGGACTGAATAGTAGTGAATGGCACACATGTATTATACTACCATCTAACCATTGTCATATCTACATTGTAGGCTACTTCCCCTATTTTTAGTACATTAAAAATAGGAGGATGAGCTCTAAAAGTTGTTCTTAGAGCAAAAAGAAAAAAAAAGAAAAAAAGACCTTCGTTTTTACCTTACTTTACTACTATATGAACAACTCCCCTTTTACTAAATAGAAGCCCTAGCTTTACTAAACTCAGTTATATCACCACTAGGTCCATCACTATAAAATTAACTTCCACTTCTAATTTCAAAACTCAATCCATGTCTTATTCTTTCTTAACCTGATACTCTTGAATTAAAGTTTTCATATGTCACTTCATATCATAACTCACCTTCATACACGGCTCTATGTTACCCTTAATTTCAACTAAATGCCTCTTCAATCTGTTGATTTCTCCACCTCTAAAATATTTGTTATAATGCAAGTACGTAGTCTAGTTCTTTGAGCCAGAAAAATTCTTCCATAAGCCTATGTTGGATCATCATATCTCTTGTAAAGGATGCGAGTATCACCAAGAGTATTTGGAGTTGAACTTCCCTTTATTTACCTGTAAAAATTAATGTAATTGATTAATACATTAAGTATAACAAATAAATGGTACTTAGTAAACAAGGATACGTCATTACATACATTTAGTTTATGAATTTATTAACTCAATCATACTTTTAATTTCATGAAAATTCGTTCAAATTTGAAAAACATAGTAACAATTTACCAAAAATTGGAAAATCCCTAATTGTTATTTGATTAAATTAGGTAAAAACCTAATTTCGATAAAATCATATGTAAATAATGATTTTACTAGTTCAATCATACTTCTAATTCTATGAAAATACATTCAATTTTGAAAAGCTTAACATAATTTTACTAGAAATTAAAGAATCCTTTTTTTTTATAAATCAATAATTTGATTAACCAAAAGCAAAATAAAGTTATGTACAGCACAAGGAGATAGCTGATAATAAAGCAGCTAATCTCTAAACCAGAGAGGTCCCTCCTAAAAGCACAACAACTAATCTAATTCCTAAATCGTAAAAACTTTCCAAACATGCAGCTCACAGTGCTGAAAACAACAACATCCAAAGGAGACTTAACCAAATTAAAAGAAACCCATCTAGACATCTAAACCAGAGAAACAAACTTGAAATAAAACCATAGAACTCATTTGACTAAAGAGAAGCAACCAAAATTAACCCGAATAAAGAGTTACTGTTGATCTTCTAGTATCATTTAGTCATACCATGAAAGAGTTGAAAATCCTCTCTATACTCATGATAATGAGTTCTTTTATTCATAAGGTCAGTAGAGGATGCTTCTTGCTCCATTCTAAACTGTGATGCCTCTTCTCCATTCTAAGTTGTAGTGCCTCTTCACTTTAATAACATCAACATTTGATCTATCAAGATTCCTAGAAAGCTAGTAACAATCAACCAAAGGTTTACTGTCCTTCCTTCTTAGACATGGCATGATTTGAGGCACTAATGTGACCTTAAATTCAGCACTTTACTACCTATTCTGATTTAAGTCCCTGCAAAACAAATAATTTTTAGGGTAAATAAAATCAAATTCAGGCTCTGTTACCTCTCTCTTCAGTGGTTAAGTTGAGGATTTAAATAATTTGCATGATAGCCTTTGTAGATAAGCTCTCCACGTCTAAGTAGGTGTCATTGAAAGTTCAGTTGTTTTGTTCTCTCCATATAATATAAACAAAAGTTGAGAGAGAACAACGGAAAAGGTCCAAATCAGTGGTTAAACAAAATTGGGGATTCAAAGCCCAATGTAGAATGGAAGATAGATTGTCTAGGTTTAGGGAGGGAATCTGAAAATTTGAGAGGACATTTAACCATACAGTTTTAAAATAAGAGGACTAAAAAAATATATGGTTAATTGTTTCATTTCCAACAAGACATAAGGAACAAAAGTTTGGGCATTGTGAAAAACCCAGTTTGTCTCAAGTTTGTAATTTATTTATAACATCTAGTCAAAGAGTAAAAAAATGCTCTTAGACTATTTCTCTTATTCCACACCAACTTGTACCAAAGGACTGAAAGAAGGGGGTCTTAAGACATTGTAAGCTGTTGAATTAGTAAACTTTTTTGAGGGGCTAGCTAAACGTTCAAGATAATCATCATTTGAACAACTAGGTTGATAGTTTAGAGGCTCCAGAGATTGGATAGTCTCACTTGTAGATTTGCTCCAATCCTATCCATCATATCTAATAATAGCATAAACTCTTTCATTCATTGGAAGATCAGGCCCATTGATCATACGGGGAGTCGAAAAATTCATTAAAATACCTCTTGGATGTCAAGGATCCTACCATAAAAGAATATAATCCCCTTTTCCAATCTTATATATGAATTTGTTCCTAATGAGGTCCCTAACCTGTAACAATTTCCTCCAACTCCAAAAACTATAACTTTTAACTTTTACTGACTAAAAAGCTTTCCATTTAAGGATAATAGTGCGAACCCATTTAACCCATAAAGCTTCTACACCATTAAATAATACCCAGATTATTTTTCCTAATAAAACATTATTCCAAGTACAAAGGTTCTTGATTCCTAATCCTCCTTCTTTTTTACTTTTACAAAGATCACTCCATTTAACTCTATGGACATGATTTAAACAAGTGTTATCAAACCAAAGAAAATTTATTAATTTCGTTTCAATTTCTTTTATAATAGAAGAAGGGAGTATAAAATGGATAAACCAATAAACCTGAAAAGTAATAAGAATAGAATTAATCAATTGAAGGCTACCTGCATAAGAGAGAAATCTGTTGGTCCAAATTTTAACTCTACTCTCAATTTTTTTTCTAAAAGTGGATGACAGTTATGTTTTGAAAGTCTCCCAGTTAGAAGAGGCAACCCAAGTTACTTAATTGGTAAATGACCTTTAGTAAGACTTGTGATAACACTAATAGATGGTCAAAATTTTCTAAATATTTGGACGGGTAAAATCAGATTTTTTCCATATTCATTTCTAATCCAGACAGGGAAGAGAAAAGATGAAGATAATCAAATAGAATTCTAACAAAATTTGTATCAGCATTGCAAAAAAGTAAGAGATCATCGGCAAACAGCAAATGAAAAAATTTAATCTTGGAACATCTTCAGTGGAATTGAAAGTTATTAGTCCTCGGAATACAAGCATCCATCATCCTAGTGAGTGCTTCCATAAAAATAATGAATAGATAAGGAGACAAATGATCTCCCTATCTTAGGCCTTACTTTCCTTGGAAAAACTTTGAAGGAGTCCCATTAATAATAATATAATATAAAGGACAAGTAATACACTCCTTGACCCACCTTATGGAAGGCAACAGAAAATCAAGGGCAGATAAAACATCAAATAAAAAATTCAGTTGAATTGAATCATAAGACTTTTTAAGATCAATTTTGAAAGCACAACAATGATGACCATTATTAAGGTGATAATTCTTAAAAATTTCTTGGGTAAGCAATATATTATCTCCAATTCTCCTCCCCTTAATAAAAGCTAATTGATTTGGACTGATTATATGGGGCAAGAGATCCTTAAGCCTATTAGCCAAAATTTTGGAAATTACTTTGTAAATCATGTTACAACAAGAGATAGGTCTAAAATCTGTGATGTAAGAGGGATTTTCATAAAATCTGTGATGTAAGAGGGATTTTCATAAAATCTGTGATGTAAGAGGGATTTTCATACTTTGGAATAAAAGTTACAAAATTATAGTTTAGCTCCTTAAGAAGCTGACCATGATTAAAGAAGTCTTGGATCGCAAGAGTTATCTCATTGCCCACCATGTGCCATGCTTGTTTAAAAAGGAAAGTATTAAAACCATCAAGCTTAGGAGCTTTATAAGGGTTAACAGAATTTAAAGCATCTTTTATCTCCTGTCCAGAAATCGGAGCAATTAAAAAATTTGCAAAAGATTTAGAAATTTTATAGGTAAAAACTTCTCTAAGGTGAAACCTAGTAAGAAGGGTAATTTTCTTAGTACCAAGGGTACTCTAGAAGAAGTATAGGAATTGATTCTAAATTTCCTCAAGTTTGAACACATGATTGCCATTGTTATCAATGATAGAGTTTATATTATTTCTATTTAGATGAGCAAGGATAGAGCTATGGAAGAACTTAGTATTTCTATCACCCTTTTTTAACCATTTAATACACAAGAATTGTTTATAAAAACTCTCCCAGTCTTCTAATGAGTTAATGAGGTTCTTAATAGCCACTTTTTCTTGATCAATAAGGGCTGAATCACCAGGACTATGGTTTATAAGGTTTTGAATGTTCTTAGCGCTGGCCTATTTGTGAGCCACTCTCATAGTAAGATCACCTATCTCATTTACATTTAAAATTTTTAAAGCTTGCTTAACCATCTTAAGCTTTGTAACCACTCGAAACATAAGGGTACCTTCTACAGGAGTAGACCAAACTTTTTCAATAGAGGGAAGAAAACTTGTCTGAGACGTAAGAAAATTAGAAAATCTAAAAGGTGAAGGCCTCTTAGGGTTAGAATTGTTCATTTTGACCACTATAAGAGAATGGTTAGAAACATGAGGGTTCTCAACCAAATGAAAGGAGCTAGTATAATAAGTATACCAATTCAAGTTAATTAAAGCTCTAGACAATGTCCGTGTATCACATAGATTATCAGCTTGTTTATTTGACGAAGTATAATGAGAACTACTAGTATTTAACTCAAAAAAGGCACACTCCTTAACACAATCCTTAAAGCCCTTCACACTATTTAGCGCAGAAGCATTTATAGGAGAAGCCTCGTAAGAGTGAAGGATAGAATTGAAGACCCCAGCTAAAAGCCAAGGCCTATTACCCAAACTACTGTGAATGTTCATAAGAGAAGACCAAAGTTCCCTTCTATGGTTGTTATTATTCGAGCCATACACGCAAGTAACATAGAAAGGATTAGCACAGTTCATAGGACGAACGTCTAAATGGAAAAGTTGATGAGTAATTAATAAGGAAGAACAGGTATAGTGATTCAAATTTCAAGGTAATACAATTCTCGCATTTGAACTAAAAGATAAATTGCTAATATTAGGTCACTTAAGAAATAAAAAATTGTAGGTTTTATATAAATGAGAAATAGATTTAATTCTAGTTTCAATCAAACACACAAAGGAAACTGATAAAGACTTAAGAAGACACTTAAATCCTAATTGTTTTTTTTAATTATTAAGACTCATAACATTCCAAAACACTAAAGAGATAGAAATAATGGAGGATAAAAAACACTACACACTAAGATTTAAGTTTCCTAATAGATTTCCTACTCTTTCTACCGGAGAATTCTACAAATTACTCATCCAATTAAGACTGACTAAGAGAGACCTCATCAAACCCATTAAAAATCAATTCAGAATTTGATAGTCCAGAAGAATTGCCATTCTTTCTAAGGTCATAAGCCGTGATATCTGTTGAGCACACCTCTACATTCGTCTGATCTCCTTTATTTTATGTCATCAACCAAAAGTACCTCTCTAGTACCATTAAAACATACCTCTGAATTCTTCTGAATTTTTCGATTAAAGTTTGAATTTTGCTCCACATCCACTTCTTCTGCCTCACCATCAAACTGTATAGTATTTATGTCATTAAGCAGCAAGGGTTCGGTCTTGTTTATAAGCTCCTGTTGCATATAAGTCTTAAACACCCTTCCTGTCATACTTTCTTTGGAACTTGTTGGTCCAGTTTCCATTCATATTCAATATGAATCTCCTTAATTATACAGTCATCCACTTTAGTATAGATTGCCAAGTCAAAGTTAGTTGGCCAAGTCCTCTGCAAATCCATCTTTACGCACATCCTAGCATAATTAACCTGAGACATTCCTACAGTTTGAGTATCCATCAATAGTGGCTTTCCCACTGAGCTTGCTATTCTACTTAGACCCTCATTATTTCAATATTCATACGGCATATTTGGAATCGAGCCCAGACTGGGGAATAGTGTATATCCTCCTGTTCATCAACATTAAGACTCCATTTTTTTAAGGAATAATGGTTTGCATTGTATATGCCAAGGTCCTTTCTCAAGGACCAATTTCATTCCATCTTCCAAATCAAATTTGAATATGAACTTATTTGAGCTTGTAATCAAAGTATTAGTTAATCTAAAAGGTAGTCGTGTTTTTGACACAATACCTTGTACCATCGAAAAAGTTGGACGCTTACCAATGAAGAATCTAATAAGGATTGTTCGAAGCTTGGCCGCTCCTCCCTGAGCTAGCTCAATCAGAGGAATGACTATTATTCTATCTTCCTTTGTAAGTCCTAAGGCACCCAAGAGGGGGTGAATTGGGTATTAAAAACTTTTTGCAAACTCAAAACTAGCAACCTAATTCAATTGGAAAA
>JAOXYD010137835.1:0-10805 GCA_028565735.1 Pinacopodium congolense | reverse complement strand
TTTTGGCAACATTAGAAATAGCAATACACTCTAGCTCTCTGTGGGATCGACCCTGACTTGCCCTAGCTACTTAGTTATGTTAGTTAGGTATTTTATTATTTGGTAGCTTACGACGAGCTCACTAAAACCACACTGTAACACTTTATGTGTAGTTCTAGTAGGCCCAAATTGTCCTCCAGTCTCTCTTGAATGACAATGACTTAAAATGGAAGGCACTTCTTCAGCAGGAATGCATCTCCTAATTATTCCATTAGCACATCTCTTAACTTCAGAAAAGAATTTCTTCTTCTGTTGTACGAGAAGTCAAGAGTTATAACCTTACCAGCCAAATAATTCACAATGTCCACATACTAAGGTAAGGTAAGCATGACTAGCAAATGCTCTTCAGGAAAAACCTCTTTGATGTCTTCGTATTCTTCTTTTTCCATCACTATTTCATCCATATGAGATAAATAATCTGCCATAAAATTTTCTCTTCCTTTCTTGTCTCTAATTTAACTGTTGGGCTCCTATAAAAAGAGAACCATTAAATCAAACGTGGTTGGCATCTGGTTTGTTCATTAGATACTTTAGAGAAAAATGGTCCATATGGACAATAACCTTTGAAAGCACTGAGTAGGACTAAAACTTGTCGAAAGCAAAGACCACAACCAATATTTCCTTTTCAGTAGTGGTATAATTCCTTTGAGCATCATTCAGAGTGTGACTTGTATAATAAATTGGATCAAAAAATTTTCCATGCCTTTTCCCAAGTGTTGCACCAATTGCAAAGTCACTTGCATCACACATCAATTCAAATGGAAGAGACCAATTAGGTGATACTAAAATAGGTGCACTAGTTAGCTTCTCCTTCAATAATTAAAAAGAGCGCATACATTTGTCATCAAAGTTAAATATAACGTCCTTGGTTAAAGTTCTTGTAGAATCCAATATGTCCAAGAAAATTGTGAATTAATCTAATTAAATTAAGTGGTGGAAGTTGAGAAATAACTTCTACTTTTACTGGATCTACTTCAATGCCCTTACTCGAAATTTTGTTACTTAAGACTATGCACTCTTATAATATAAAATGGCATTTTTCCAATTCAAAACTAAGTGGGCTTCCTCACATCTTCTTAAAACACTATCTAGATTCTCTAAACATGCATCGAATGATGTTCTAAATACTAAAACTTCATCCATAAACAATTCAATGCAAATTTCTATTATGTCTGCAAAAATTGCTATCATATAACACTGGAAAGTGGCAAGAGCATTGCATAAGTAAAAAGGCATGCTTTTATATGCAAAGGTGCTGTAAGGAAAAGTGAATGTCATCTTTTCCTGATCATTAAAGGAGATAGGAATTTTCAGGTATCCAATATATCCATCTAAAGTACAATGAAAACTATGCCCAACTAATCTCTCAATTACTTGATCTATGAAGGGTTAAGGAAAGTGATCCTTTCACGTGGCATCATCTAATTTACGATAATTAATGCACGTATTCCATCCAGTTACCTTCCTTATGGCAATGAGTTCATCTTGATCATTCTTCATTATAGTAGTTCCTGTATTCTTAACTGGACTGACCCATGTGGAGTCATAAATTGAAAAGATAATACTAGCATCCATGAGTTTAACTATTTCATTCTTAAACACTTCCTTCATATTCGGATTAAGGTTATGTTGTGGTTACACTTCTTTTCTGCATGAATACCCTATGAGTACAAATGGAAGGACTTAACCCTCTTATGTCAATTAAGATCCAGCTTATAGCATTCTGATGCTCTTTAAGAATTCTAAAAATTTTTTCCTCTATCATATCAGTCATTGATGATGATATAATCATACATAATTGTGATAAAGGTCGCAAAAAGACACACTTGACATGCGAAGGAAGAGGCTTCAGTTTAAGAGTTAACAACTCTTCAATTGGTGGCTTTGTAATGGATTGAATTGACCTATTTAAAGGCTCAAACCTTATAGATTGAATCTAACTAGAGGTCTCCTTTTGAACTTCTAATTCCTCTAATTCTTCTTTAAATTCCTCTTCCTTTACTTCCTTAAAACATGAATGAATCAATGCTTTATGCAGAGGGTCTAAACACAGATACCTTAATGGATCATCTTGAATAATATTAACTCCAATGATGTTACATGAATTCAAGGTGGAGGGATGCTTCATTTATCCAAAAACATTAAACTCAATCTTTTCATCTTGAAGTTTGAGAATAAGCTTTCATGTATATACATCTATCAGTGCCATGACAATCACCGTGAATGGTCTTCCCAAGATAATGGTCACTATGTTATCTTCTTCCATATCCAAGACAAGAAAATATATAGGGAAAATATATTTATCAAAATTTACCAAAACATTCTCGATGATCCCTCTTTGATAGGTTATAGATCGATCAGGTAGTTATAATGAGACTGTAGTTAGTTTAGGTTCTTCTAATCCTAGCTTCATGAAAATAGATAAAGGCATTAGAATAATACTTACTCCAAGATCCATCAAATCCCTATCTATCTGTAAGCTACCAATTGTATAAGGAATGGTAAAACTACTAGAGTCCTTGAGCTTTAGAGGTGACTTCTTTAATAGGATTGAAAAAAACTCTTCATTCAACTTTATAATCTCATAGTCCTATAATCTCCTCTTCTTAGACCAAATTTTCTTTAAAAATTTAGCATATGAAGGCATATGAGCAATTGCCTCTGCAATTGGAATATTGATATGAAACTTCTTAAACATCTCCAAGGATTTTCGAAATTTCTTATCGAGGTGCATATTTTTGCAACTTTTGAGGGTATGTTATCCTAGGATTATATGGTTACACATTTGGATTAGCAAATAACCTAAGTGGCTTCTCTGAAATTTCTCCCTCATCTTCCTTTTCCTTCTTCTTCTCTTCTTCTATAACTCTTTCTCTTATGTCATTTCCTTCTTCCTTTCTATCTTCTTCAGCTCTCTCTCTTTTGTCATGTTCTTTCATTATCTCTTTTTCTTCACTTTCCACCAACACTTGCTTTCCTTTCTCTTTTACCTTCTTCCTTTTATTCTCAACCTCTTTTCCACTTTTTAATATAATCACCTTAGCATGATCTCTAGGATTGGCTTTAGTGGTACTTGGAAGCTTACCAAGTAGCCTCCCCTATAAGAGTTGTGTAATTTTTCCAACTCAAGTATCCAAATTCTTAATTGACACCTCATGATTTTGCATCCTAGACTTATTAGATTGAATATAGTTCAAAACTATTTCTTCAAAACTAGGTGACTCTCTTTGAGGTTAGTTGGCTTTAAAACTAGGTGGAGGGACTCTTTAAGGTTGGTTAGCTTGAATTTGATGTGGTGGTTGTTGGTAGTTCTAATTATTGCAGCATGAAAAGTTTGAATGGTTCTTCTAATCAGGATTATAAGTGTTTGAGAAAGGATTTCCTCTTAACTTATTGAAATTTCCAACATATTGAGCTTGTTTTATTTCTCGGGCAAAAGGACTACCTTAATGACACGCTAATGATATATGAGAGGTATTACCACAACTTTTTCATTCAAATTTATGAGAACTATGCTAGCTTCACTCATTAGACTATCCAACTTCTTGTTCAATGCTTCTATTTAAGCTGTAACAGCTACTGTGTCATTAATCGCATGAACACCATATAGCTTTCTTGAGTGGCATTCAGAATTGTACTAAAAACTATTCATAGCCATTTCATTAATGAGATTGTAGGCTTTAGTCACAGACTTGCACAAGAAATTACCTCTAGCTGGAACATCATTGGTGTTATGAGTCGAAGTTGTCAATCCAGTATAGAAGATGTCTACTTACTGACACGTGCTGAATTCATAACTAGTGATAGGGTTGAATTATATGATATTTTTATATGTATTTCAATATGAATTCAATTTTATTTTATTTCCTAAATGCTCATTTTATGTTTATATTAGAAGTGATTGGAAGAAATGAAGAGGAGTCTTGCAAGTTAATTAAGAGCAAACGTTGGTTTTGCATTTAAAAAGCTCCAAAACGGCACACTAAGGAAGACAACGGTTTTAAGGTTGACGGGTGCTCACTCTCTTTTAAGAACAAAATAACAACCCTAAGGAGGCTTGGCCGAGGAGGTGTTGATGGTTGCTTACATAGAAACAAAGAGGAAAATACAAGAGAGTGTGGAACTTGGTTGGAAAACAATATGAGGAGCTCATTTAACAAGTGTGGGCTATTTTTGTCTTCTTCTCAACACCATGGACTGAAGTTTTCCTAAGCACAAAGGGACATCTCTCATGGTGTAGGAATTGATCAAGAATAATGTCTAGAGACTTTGAACTAATGGTGAAGCCGTATGCATAAAAGAGAATGGAGAGAAGCTTTCCCATGAGTCAACAACTACGACTGCACATGTATTGAATTCTTGCTTGATTTTGTTTTCATTTTGTCATTTTAGGTTTTGCATTTGACCATAGCTTAATTTATTTGTTTAAATTTTAATTGTTTCACATTTATGTTGACCAAATGTTTGATGGTTTAGCCTTGATTTTGTCCAAATATTGGTTAGTTTAGCCTTGGTGTTGTTGTCTTTTTCCATAGTCGAATCTCATGCTTGGTGTAGCTGAATCTCATACTTTGTTTAACCATATATTTTGTTCTCTCATCCAATCATTGGGTATTGTTTTATATTCAAACATTGAATGATAATATTTCATATTTATCTTGATCAGGTATTAAGTTGTTTAAAGTTTTATTTCATAGAGTTTCAATTATCTATAGAGTGTTTGGTTCATCTATGCTTAGTAGTTAGTTTTTATGCCTGTTCTTAAACTTTGATTCATTTAAATTTCAGTTTTTGTTTAATTTTTAAATCTTGAATTTTTATTTAAAGTGCTAAATTAGGTCCTGTTAATTAAGTTCTAGATAATTGCTTATTAATTGAAGTAACTTAAGTTTTCATTAGGTAAAGTGTTGAATTTTTATTTCTTAGATTAGTTACTAGATTTCCAACTTTTATCTTACTTGTTTAAGCTTTGGATTTTAATATTTTTTAGATTTTTTTGGTTAAAATTCAGATTGGGTGAAGTCTTATTCCATGGATTTTTGTTTATTCTTAGTGTCCTTAGTTCAATGATGCTCGATAACTAAAAATTTGGTTTGTTTTTAGGTCTTAATTCAAGTAATTTTATTTTTTGTTCAAGTAGTAGGTGCTGGAATTTTTGGTTAGAATATTAATTTGAGCTTTGTTGAATAGGTTTTAGCTAATTAGTTAATACCTCAGTTAACTTAAGTTTGTGTTAGTTTAAGTGATCAATTGTGTTTTTCATTAATTGTTTTAAATTTTCCAGTTTTTCATTTATTTAGTTAAGTATGATTTATGTTAAACATGTGTGGCTAGTCTTCTTAGGGGCTTAGAGATATTAAAAGGATGAAGGGATGAAAATTGTGAAATGGAGTTGAGGTTATGTTTAATTGGGTGCTTGTTTGTCTGGGTTGGTTTGGGACATAGATTAAATGTCATGAGTTAGGAGTCATCTCTAGGCTTGATCACCCTTTAGGCAATTTTCTAATACAAAATCTAGGGTTGAGAGTGTGATACGTAATAGTCTATAGCAATTCCTGAAAGTAGCTATAGGTTAGTTGAATTTGTTAAGATACTTAATCAACAAACCTAGGGTCCCATACCTTTAGGTTACACGTTCCGAGCTTGTGAGTAGGTGGCCTAAGTTAGTCATTCCTTAGTACCTAAGATGTTTTCACTATTAAATATAGAGAGCTTGTTCTAGGTTATAGACGGGGATATGGGCATTTCTAGAGTTTGTTAGATTTGTATAATTTAGAGGAACTAAGGGTTTGAGAGCTTATTCAAGCCTATAGGCTAACACCTTGACTAGAGTACCTTTTATTTAGATTCAAGGATCAATGATCATCCCAAAATCCTAAAGATATCTCCAACCCACTTCTTTGTTATTATTATTAGTCTTTTCTAAATTTGCTTTATGTTTGTCTCTTTGCTTGTGTTCATTGCATCTTAGCTCATTTTACCTTTCATCTTTCCAAGGTGTTTTCTTTTCTTTTTCTTGCAACATTTGAAATAACATTTGCATCCTGACTCTCTGTGGGTCAACCCTATCTCACCATTATTACATAGTTTATGTAGTTAGAAATTTATTATCCGTTAGCTTGAGATCATCAAATTTTTAGCGCTATTATCAGGGAGTTGACGTTTGTTTTTTTTGTTTTTATTTTATTTTTATGATCTTTATCGTTCTTTCATTAGTTTTTCGTGTCACATAGTTCTTCTAAACATATTCTTTTACAAAAATTTGTTAAAGAAAACCGAGGTCCATTACTTTCTACACCTAACCTTTTCTCTTTTTCTCTTATTGTAGGACTTACTAGATCTCATCAGGAAGAGTGAGTAAACCTTACACAACTTCCTAAGAGCCATAGTTCCACATTCTCTGAAGAAAAGATGGAAGTGAATTCGGAAGAGTTAATAACAAAGGAAGAAGCAGAATAGATCATGGAACAAAATGAAAAGACATTAAAAGAGTTTACAACTCCTACTTTCAATCCTAACTTGCTTTGTATTAATTATCCAGATGATGAGCCAGAAGTTGAGATTAGGCTTGGATTAACTCGTTTTTACCTAATTTTTCAGGTTTTCGAGACATCAGCTCATTGGGATCAGGGCATAGCAAAGACCCTAACAAGTTCCTGAAGGAGTTCCACATCACCTGCTCAGGTATGAAGCCAGTGGGAGTCTCAATAAAGAAACTCATGCTAAAGGAATTTCCCTTTACCTTAGCAGACGTAGCCAAAGAGTGGTTGTATGACTTGCTTGTTGGCTCGGTCAACACATGGGATCAAATGCAGCAAGCGTTTCCAGAGAAGTACTTCCCTGCCTCCAGAGCCACTAACTTAAGGAAATAGATTTATGGTATTAGACAAGATACAAGGGAGTCACTACATAAATATTGGGAGCGCTTCAAGAAGCTCTGTAACAACTGTCCAAACCATCAGAAAAGTGAGAAATTACTAGTTCAACACTTTTATAAAGGCTTGCTCTCTTTAGACCAGAATATGATCGATGCAGCGCATGGTAGAGCTTTGATCGATAAGACACTCGAGGATGTTAGAAACTTAATAGTAATAATGGCAGGAAACTCTCGGTAGTGGGGGAACCGCAACAGTGCCTTATCTTCTATGAAGCAAGTGAAGGAAGTTTCTATTTCCAACTTGGAGTAGCAAGTCATTGACTTAACTTCTTTAGTCTAACAAGCAGTGATGGGAAAAGGGCCCATTAAGATATGTGACATTTGTGCTTTATCTGGTCATTTTACCTATGCATATCCTTCCTTATAGGATGAACAATAGGTTAATGTAGTTGAAGGGTTCTAAAGACAACAGCAGAGGTATGACTCTTTTACCCCCACTTACAATCTAGGGTGGAAGGGTCATCCTAACCTCAAGTATGGGAACACATAGTAAGGAAGTAGCTCTAATGCACGACAACCCAGTTATCAGCAACAGCATTATAGAATTCATACATCACCTAGTTTCCACCAGATTCAATCACAGTTTCAGCTAAGGCCATTACCTCCACAACCACCATAACAATAACAAGGTAGAGGTATGTCCCTAAATGAAATTGTTAAGAGCTTGACGACTAACACTCTTCAATTTCAGCAGGAAGTGAGGGATGGTTTAAAGAATTTGGAAAACCAGGTCAGTCAATTGACTGATGCTTTAAGGAAGTTCTAGGCCCAAGGTTCTACTAGGCTTCCTAGTCAACTTGAAAGGAATCCAAATGAAGATGCTTGTGCCATTATTTTTAGAAGTAGCAAGCAGTTACAAGAGCTTAAAAAAGGGAAGGAGAAAGAAGTAGAGGAGGAAACTAAGCTAATAGAGAAAAAGGAGGATCACCTACTCAAGTAAAAGCTTCGCACCCAATTATTACTGATTCACCTTCTATTCCATTTCCTAGTATGTTAGTAAAGAATAAATAACAAGATAAGGAAAAGAAAATATTGGAGGTCTTCCATAAGGTGGAAGTTAATATTCCTTTGTTAGAAGCAATTAAGCAAGTTCCACGTTATGCAAAATTTTTTAAGAAGTTATGTACCAACAAGTGGAAGCTAAGAGGAGATGAGAAGATCAGTGTGGGTGGTAATGTTTCAGTAATTTTACAGAGGAAGCTACCACTCAAATGCAAGGATTCAAATATTTTTACCATTCCTTGCAAGATAAGTAACACGAGGTATGAGAGATACATGTTGGACTTAGGAGCTTTAATTAATGTTATGCCTTTATCTATCTTTAAGTCTCTTAATCTTAGTTCATTAAAGGATACCAGTGTTATCATTCAATTAGCTGCTAGATCTAACACATACCTGGAGGGGGTTATTGAAGATGTTTTGGTGCAGGATAACAAGCTTGTTTTCCCTGTAGATTTTTATGTCTTAGATATGTAGGATGAGGACTCTTTGAATCCCTTAACTATTTCGTTAGGCAAGTCATTTTTAAAGACATCTTAGACAAAAATTAATGTACACAGTAGGGTGTTAACAATGGAATTCGATGGCAAGGTTATTCAATTCAATATTTTCGACGCCATATGCTATCCATTAGATTATGAGTCGGTCGCCAAGGTAGGTATTCTTGACTCTTTGATAGAATAGTTGTGTTTCCTTTCTATAGGTGACCCTTTAAAGGTAGCTTTGACCACCCTGCTAGAGTAAAAGATGTTTGGGATTTGGTAAATCTAGTTTGAGTTTGGAGAGGAGTTAAAGGAAGCAATTTGGTCACTCGAGACTAATCATTTTAATAGGTATGCCTCTCATTTTTTAGAGTTGCCTGTTAGTTCTAATCACTTGTTACCTTCTATTATACAGGCACTAGAAGTCGGGTTGAAGCCTTTACCTACTCATCTCAAGTATGCATATTTGGGCACTAACAACACAATTTCAGTTATCATAGCAAGCGATCTTACAAAGGTATAAAAAGAGAAGCTCATCAACGTGTTGCAAGATTATAAGAATGCATTGGGATGGACAGTTGCTAATATCAAAGGTATTAGTCCTTCTTTGTGTATGCATAAAATCTTTCTTGAGGAAGGAGCTACCCCAGTCCGTCAAGTACAAAGACGTCTCAATCTACCAATGATACAGGTAGTGAAGAAAGAAGTGATGAAATTATTGGATATGGGTGCCATATACCCCATCTCTAACAGTAAAAGGGTAAGTCCTTTGTAGGTGGTTCCCAAAAAGCCAGACATTATAGTGGTGGAGAATGAGAGAGGAGAGATGGTTCCAACTCGGGTGGAGAATGGATGCGAGTTTGTGTGGACTATCACAAGATCAACTCGATGAGTAGAAAGGATCATTTTCTATTTTCTTTTATTGATAAGATGTTGGAATGTCTTGCTGGTCATGCTTACTATTATTTTCTTGATGGATATTTAGGTTATATTCATGTAGTTATCGCTTCGGAGGGTCAGGAGAAGACGACTTTCACATATCCATATGAGACCTTTGCCTACAGAAGGATGCCTTTTGATTTGTACAATGTCCCTGCTACCTTTCAAAGGTGCATGGTAAGTATTTTTTCTGAATATCTTGAAAAAATCATTGAAGTTTTATGGATGACTTTATTATGTATGGGTATTCATTTGAGCAATATCTGGATCACCTCATTTTGGTACTTAAATGATGTCTTAAAATTAATCTTGTTCTTAATTATAAAAAATGTCATTTTATGGTTCAACAAGGGATAGTTTTATGACATGTGATTTTTGCTAAAGGTATTGAGGTTAATGGAGCCAAGATAGACCTTGTTTCTTCTTTTCCTTACCTTACTTTTGTGCGGGAAGTTCAATCTTTTCTAAGCCATACAGGGTTTTATCGCAGGTTCATTCGAGATTTTTCCAGGGTTACGTAACCATTGTGTAGGCTACTTTAGAAAGACAAAAAAATTCATTTTTGACGAGGAGAGCAAGAAGGCATTTGATGCCTTAAAGGAGAAGTTAGTCACGACACCCATCTTACAGCCTCCAGATTGGAGTTTGTTATTTGAGCTCATGTGTAATGCCTCTAACCATGCTATTGGAGCAGTTTTGGGCTAGAGAGTGGGGCAAATTCCTCATGTTATTTATTACACCTCCAAGACTTTGAATGACGCCCAAGAAAACTACACCACCATAGAAAAAGAGATTCTGGCAGTAGTTTTTACCTTGGATAAATTCAGGTCTTATTTATTGGATACTAAAATTATTATTTATTCTGATCATGAAGCTTTGAAGTACCTACTGATGAAGAAGGAGGAAAAGCTAAGGCTCATCCGTTAGATACTCCTACTTTAGGAGTTTGATGTGGAGATAAAGGATAAGAGAAGTTTGGAAAATGAAGTAGTAAAGATTTAAGCCGTCTAGTAGAGCATGGTGATAACACGGGTCCTATCAATGATAATTTCCTAGATGAACAACTATATGTAGAACATTGGCAGCCCCATGATATGTTGATATAGTGAATTTCTTGGTTACTCATCAATTTCCTGCAGATTTCACCAAGGCACAGAAGGAGGGGATGAAGAGCCAAGCAAAGTTTTATGTATGGATGATCTTTACATGTGACGGTTTTGTGCTAATCAAGTTATCAGAAGGTGCGTACCTGATAGAGAATTTATTTCTATCTTGACATTTTGTCATTCTTATACATGTGGAGGCCATTTTAGCTCAAAGCAGATAGTTCACCGAGCCTCCAATAGACTCCCCATCCATTAAAATATCTATCAAACTAGATTTTTTTTAAGAGATCGAAGATTTGATTA
>JAOXYD010137815.1:0-10806 GCA_028565735.1 Pinacopodium congolense | reverse complement strand
TAGTTCTTTCGCATGGTGTTATTCCCAAAGAACTCCTTAACGGCTTCCAACATAGTGTGCTTTACCAAAAGCCTTATGGAAGAATAAACCATTTAACCCATCTGGCCTTGGTTATTTTTTGGAGTGTATGAGAATAAACAAGCCTTTATATCTTTGTCCATAATTGCAGTCATTATCAAGGATGCATTCTCATTAGTAGTTCTATTATTAATAAAGGATTGTAGAACCTATACAACGGAATAACTAACAATAATACTTCCTATTAAGTTTTTGTAATACTTCGGGGTCTCCTCCATCAGTTCTAGTTGAGTGTAAACCGGATTGCTAACTTATTTCTAAAATGAGGTAATTCTATTAGTGTTCCTCCTAGCCAAGATAGCGCTATGGAAGAAAAATGTGCTTTTACCTCTTTACTCCAACCACTACACTCTAAATCTTTGTCTAAGAGTGGACTTATTCACTTTTACAACTTATGTTAAGCTTCTAAAGCAAGTCTTTCATTCTGCTATAGCAAAGAGATGAGGGGGTCAGAGTAGAGTTAAATCTAGACTATTTCTAGTTTTTCCCTAGCTTCATTAACTTCTAATAAGTGTTCCTATATCTTTGCTTATTCAGCTCCTTTAATTTCTCCTTAATTTACCGTAATTTTCTCATGCAAATACAATATTTTTACCTCTAAAACATGTATCTAGGACCTTTTAGTGATATCATTCTCAAAATTAAGGTCAATAACTATGTAGTTGTTACAATAAAAAGGATATTACATTCTCTGACCTAATTCTAGACCAATTATTACAATTAGAGTATGAAAAAAGCTAGATTTTAAATGAGGATAAGTTCCAAGGGAAACTAGTTAACAAATTTTGTTCACTATAACACTATCTAATTTTTGCCTTATAAACCTTTCATCCTATTGATTTTTGCTCCATGTGTAAAAATGACCTTGCATTTTGAGGTCTATTATGCCTAGTTTAGCAACACAATTGCTAAAATCATCTATATAGTTCATAAACAAATGTTACCTTTTACTTCTAATAGAGAAAAAGTACTATTAAAATCTCCCACCTCTAACCAGGGCTCATTCACAATATTTGTTACCTCCTTTGATTTTTTTTTCCATATGGTCAACCTCTTAAAAAGAAAAATTAGAAGCATAAACAAAAGAGGTCTAAATGTGTATTCTTTTGTGTAGGAGCGTCTTCTCAAGGTGAACCACTTGATCAATAATTATTGAGCTTATAACTTAGACCTAATTAAGATCAAACCCACTACAATTCTACCGTAATAATGCTAATTGTGGTTAGTAGTATTAGGCAAAATCTTTTTAAAGAGATTGAGATTATCAATTCTCTCCTTTCTATTCTTAGTTTTTAATAGATAGGCAACAAACAAATTTATTTCCTTTAAAAAATCTCATAACATCTATTATTTATTTTGGAAATTAATTCCCGTAGCAATCTAACATATAAAGGACATATTTGGAGGGAGGAGATGGTGATCTAGCTACCAGATTTTCCTCCTATATTTCCTAGTTTCTATCCTTTTGAATCCATCCTTCATTTGATTAGAAATATTAATAATTTTTGATGTTTTTTTTAGTGGAATTAAGAGTTTCTACCTTATAAGAGTTTGGCTCAAAAGGTTTTGGATCTTTAAAAACTATTACCATATGTTATAGCCTTCCTAGTTCCACCAATTGTACACTTAAAGTGTCCTCATCATCCCTTACTACTAAAGCAAGTTATGGCTGTTCCTCTTGAATTTCACCATCTACTTAATTCTTAATTAATTCTATATCTTTGGAATTTATTATATTAAATTCCATTAACCACATGTTCATATTTATCTTATCATCCTTAGCTATCAAGGGAATTTTGTAACTGTTTATCAACAATTTTAGAACGTTGTATTAAAACTACAATAGTGTGGCCTTTGTTATTACTTTTAGTAACATTAGAACTCTTCATTTTGAAGGTAATATTGATACATTGACCCTTGTGCTATAATTATATTGCACTCTAATAGACTTTGGATCTCACACCTCTAGTGATTATATGACAACATTGATTTCTAAATCCAAGATATTATATTTTCTTAGGTCATGCCAATAGGGCTTAGTAAATTAGAGGTTTCAGTTGTTCCTATTAACTCCATATAATCCTCTCTCTCAAATTTCTTGCCAATAGGTCTCCAAATCTTACTTACATGCTTAGTGGATGGCCACCATTGATATGCTACTCGGACTTCATTGAAGAACAATTCATCCATCTTATTTAATCTCATTAAAGTTATGATACCTATATTTTCTCACTAATGTCCACTACAACATAAACTCTGTCATGGTTCTCTCTCTTCATAGTAGCAATTGCTTCATCCATTCCTATGTGTTTTTTTTATGTAGCTTGCTAAATGACTCAATCCCTTGGTAGTCTAATATTTAAGTGGAATGTTATAAAGGTTTATGTAGATGGGTAACTTTCTAGCATTTAGCTTTTTTGTTTGAATCCCTAATTTCCATTTTTCTAAAACAATAGGGGAGTTATTGAAATGCTAAAGACCTAACTCCATGAACTTTTGAGCATTTGAGGTTGATCAGAATTTGAAGAGGAAAAAAAAACCTCATCAGTAAGTAACACTTTTTATAATCTAAGGCTTCACCAATTCTTTAGATCTTATAAATTCAATGGTGGGAAGGTTGGTCTCTTATTAAGGAAAAAACCAAGCAAATTTGTATTTCACTTATCAGCTCCCTCTTTTAAGACTTCAATAAGAGGAGCAACTAATCCTTGATAATCTTTTGTTATTGGAGGACAACAGTGCAAAGTGGTATCAAGGTAGTTGTTAACAACAACTTGCTTGTAGGATCTATTTACAGGGAGAGGTAAGGAAAGTTTTTTCCCTTCCACAATAGCTACTGAAGGAGCCACCTCAGTTTTTTGCCTCCACCAGCTAAAAGGAAGAAGTAGTTTGAGGGATAGGTGATTAGGGCTACGAGGTAGCAGAAGGCAAAGAAGGAGCCATCTCAAGTTATTTCTCCACATTTTGAGTCAAAAAAGTAGTTAAATAGATAGGCGAGTGGGTTACAAAGGAGAGGAAGTGGGAGGTAAAGGAGGATATTCCAATTGCTCAATATCCTTATAAATGAAATAAAAGGTTCTAGGAAAATTTTAAAAAATTGTTACCAAAAACAATTAAAAAAATGGGTGGAAAGTGAAGTGATAAGCTCAAATCAATTAATACAAGAAACCACCAGTAAATTTAAAGAAAAAGAAGAACAAAATAGGAGATAAAGCAAACAGAAGGCCAACTAGTCATGTAATCTAGCTATCTAACTTAAAGTAAGTAATCAAAGCAAAGAGAGGACAAAGCTTATTGATAGCTCATTTTAAGATATATATATCATTACCAAAAACAAAACAAAAAAATTGGGTGGAAAGTGAAGTGGTAAGCTCAAATCAAGTAATACAAGAAACCACAAGCAAATCTGAAGAAAAAGAAGAAAAAAATGGGAGATAAAGCAAGCAGAAGGCCAGCTAGTCATGTAATCTAGCTATCTAACTCGAAGCAAAGTAATCAAAGCAAAGAGAGGACAAAGCTTCTCACTTTAGCCATAACAATATTGATAGCTCATTTTAGGACTTATATATATATATATTAACTATTTATTTTTTTAAGTAAAAAAATTAAATTAAAAGATAATAAGTGTATCTACATTATAAACAAAACTAAGCCAAGACACATATACCAAGCTAAAAAACTAAGATAACAAATAAGGAAACTAACCTGTCCACGGTAGTACTACACCATACCTAATGAGACAAGAAGATTAGCCACTTATAGAAATGAAATTATTCCAAAGGATAATCAGTAATTAATTTTCCATCTAGCCTTATACATCTCGTTGCAAGACTCTTAAAGGTTGAGAGCAAGGATTTGCATCTTGATGTTGGTTAAAAGTTAAAGCAGTAACTCATTCAGAGGAGTACGAGTACTTGTATGCTGAAAGAGTCTCTCATTACGTTGCCTCCCTATATAATAAATCATAGTGGCCATAGCCACTTTGTAGATAATCTGATCAGTTCTAGTTAACTAGTTTTGATGACTAAACCACTCCATAATGCCATATAAACTAATTGCAGATGAGGTGATGGAACAAAGCATATAGAAGAGATGCTCATAAATCTGGAAAGCCTATTAGCTTTGTGAAGCTTGCCCTAATGAGCTAGCCACATAATGGTAGAAGTTTTTAGAGAAGCATGATGGAATCAAACAAATCGATACTATCGAACTTTAGGTCAACAAGGTCTTAAAAATTCCCTGCAAGAATGATTGTAAAAATTGCTAGAATGGTGGCTTGACTATACAAACCTTTTAGTAGAGCTGCTATTAAGTCTAATATTGAGAAGATCATCTCTTATCGTTGAGGAAAGAAACTGTAGAAGCTCATGATGAAAATCATTGAAGGCTTGACTAACCAATATTTGAGAGGGAAACACAACCTTGAAAGTATATAGATTAGGACCAATGGACAAGAGCATGCCACTAATCATGCCAGAAGGAAGTCAACAATCCATTACTAATTTTTGTTTTAATGATTGGTCTAATCTACAGCCTGAATTAGAGTAGGAAGTGCATTGTCCAAGATGTGTCATACAGAGGTTGCGAAGCTTAGAAGCTCTGATTATTAAGGTTATGATTATGTATCCACTTGATCCATAAAGCCTCCCTTTCATTAAAGATCCGCCAGATGTATTTAGCCATCAGGGTTTTATTAGTGAGCTTGATTGAAAATAGTCCTAGGCCTCCCTCATCAAGCAATATGCATATTTCACTCCATTTTATCTTGGCCATGGGGAATTTGGTTAAATCACCAACCCAGAGAAAAAGCTTCATGAGTTGGTCTATAGACTTGATGATGTTAGTTAAAAGGACAAGGTTTATAGACTAGTATATATATGCATGCTATTAATGATTGACTTAAGAAGTTGAATTCGTCTTGCTATATAAAGCTACCTATTACTCTAAGTTGAGAGGCGGGATTGACTCTTCTCAAGAAGTAGTGTGAAATTAGCACTATTGGGACGTTTGGAGGAGATTGGCAAACCTAGATATATGAAAGGTAACTGGCATAATTTGATGCCAAACATGAAGAGAGACAACTTATAATAGGAGCATCACTCTTAAATATGAATATTTTACTATTTTATTTATTGATCCTTAAGCCAGACAAACCTTGGAAGGTACGAAGGACAACTATCAAATAGCTATTAGAGGAAGGGTCTGCCTTGGAGAAGACTATGAGATCATCGGCAAAGGAGAGGGAACATATCTGAAGGCTTCTACATTTAGAGTGAATTTTGAAGGAAGCATCTTAGTCAGCTACTTTGGAGACGAGTCAAACCAGCACTTCCATCCCAAGGGTGAAGAGATAAGGAGAAAGAGCATCACCTTATCTAACACCGCTTAAGCTCCTAACCAAATAAGAAGACTGACCATTAATAAGGATTCAATAGGAGAAAGTGGAGAGACATTACTCAATATAGCCAATGAAAACATTAGGGAAACTAAGAGCTCGAAGGATGTTCAAGATAATATGGCACTTGATGGTATTATAAGCTTTTTGAAAGTCTATCTTGATTGCACAATTAGGCTTGGAATGCTTCCTATCATATTCTTAAATACCTCAATTAGGGGTTAAATTAATACAGTTTAAATGATTAATTTATTGAATTATGACCTCTAATTTAGTGCTTAATTGTTAAATTTATGTCTTATTATGTTTAATTTGTAGGATAGGGCTTAAATATAAAGATTGTAGCAAAATGAGAAGAAAATGCCCCATTTCTATCCATTAATAGCCTCCTGTTAGGGTCACGTTAATGGATTAATAAGGTGCCGTTGAAGGAGACAATATTCAACCATTAATAGTAGGCTATTAGGGTGTTGTTATAGTGTGGCAGGGTGCCATTAAATGCAGTAGTCAACAATTTTAGCTATCTCTAAGATGGCGGCTATGGCGTGTCTCCAATTAATGTCCTTGTCTGTTAGCACATGTGGGAGGCTGCTACTGTTGTAAAAACAAACAAAAACACAGAAGAAACATAGGTTGGGAGGAGAGAACATATCTGTCATAGAAAGAGAGAATTCTTCTTCTCTCTTCATAGTATTTCATTTAGTCTTTAGGCTTCAAACACTTGTTTTATATTTTGTATGTTGTTTTCTGAGTTTCTGAACATTTGAGCTTGTTTTCAAAACTCATATCTGAGTCTAGAAATCATCTAAGGGGTTTCTAAACTTGGATTATTACTTATTTTGTTCCATTTTTTGAATTAATCAAAGTACTTGTTCTTATGCTTACAACCTTGTATGTTCTTTGATTTTTCTGCAAGTTTGAATCAATTAAGAGGCTATACTGTATTCCAGACCAAGTTGGGAGCTGCAAGACACGTCCAAAAGTCTTATAAATTGGTTTTGTACACTCTAAACTTTTAAATTGAGCCTGTTTTATAGATTTATCAAGATATGTTACATAAGTTGTATGTTTTGTATGTCTTGATCAATATTCGTGGCTAAATCATTTTTATTGCTAAGGATTAATATTTGTATTATTTAAGAGAGCTTAAAGACATGTTAAAGGTTTTTTATTTTGTTTATTGAAGGATTAAATGAATTGATTTTGGGCTGGCCACTTAAGATTATTTTTTAAGACAAATTAAGCTTGAGAAATCATCTTAAATTGTTAGAAAAATCAATAAGCAACATGAAGTAATCCTTGCATGACCAAACCTAGATTTTTTGTGATATAGATCTGAGATTAATTTTTCAGAACTCACCTTTTTTAAAATAAAGCCCATTTACTTGATTTAATGCATAACCAAACTTTAGAAAAGATTTAAATTGAAGAAAAGTAAAGTCTTAACCATAACTTTGTTTTGATTTTGTGAAGGAACTTTAATTAGACCTTAAATGTGTTTAAAACTCAATTAAATCATCAATCATCTAATTCTTAGCTCATTTACACATTTATTAATCTTCAAATTTTTTCAGAAGCAATTAAAAATTATTTTTGAAGTGTTTAAGCCAAGTTAATCTAGTTTAGTAATTTTCAAGTTTTTAATCAATTTGGTTGGATTTTCCTAAATAATTGTAATCTGATCATCCTAGTAATTAAGCCAATTTTCCCAATGGGATTGACATCCGGAGTCTTAAATTTACTTCATTGTACTACTTTTGCGATAGGTGTACTTGTATTAATTCCATTAGTTTTCAAAGTAAAATTATTTGAAAATTATTTAAAGTTTTTAAGTCACCTAACCAACATAACAAACTCTTGAGCTAATAATATGTTATCACAACCAAGTCTACCACCTAGATAAGCTGCTTCATTTGGATAGATAACGGGAGAGATAATCTTCTTCAGACAATTAGCCAAAAGCTTAGAAATGATTTTATATAAGATGATATGATAAGAAATGGGGCGATAGTCCTTCAAGGATGTAGGAACTGAAACTTTAGGCACTAAAGTGATGTAAGTTAAGTTAATCTCTCTTAATAGCCTACTAGAACAAAAGAACTCATGAATGACCTCCTTTATCAAGCTTCTAGTTTGTAGCTAAGTATGTTGGAATAAGTAGGCATTAAAGCCATGTGGGCCATGAGCCTTACTTAGCTTGAGAGCAAACATAGTTGTCTTGATGTCCTCATCAGAGAAAGACTGAGTTAAGTAAAACTGATCCTGAGCTGATATTTGAGTAGGGAACAAAGATTGAATAGATTGAACTGATGATTGATTAGATGAAGAATATGTCTAGAGCAATTGAAAATGCTTAACCACTTCCCTTGAAATGGAAGCTTGAGAAGAGATAATTTAGCCATCCTAGTCAATAAGTTGGTTGATATAGTTGAAATTCCTCCTAGTAAGCATTTTTGCAAGAAAAAATTTTGTATTTCCGTCTCCTTCTTTCATCCACTGCACTCAAGATCTTTACTTAAGTAAGGTGTAATGATGGTCTATAGCTATCATAATCATGCAGGGCTACTTGGTTTGCTTGCTTCATTTGCTCAGTCAAAGGCAAAGTACTTAAGCAAAGTTGAATGAAATGAAGCCTATTATGAGCTTGGGATACTGCATGAAAGGTGTCCCTAATTCGATCTCTATTCAACTACTTAGGCTTTTTTTTTTAAATCTCCTAGAGCTTCTTGACACATTGGTACATGTTGAAACCTTGAATAGGAGCTTCCAAATCTTTGTTGATTGCTTTAAGGAATCCTACAACTTCAAGTAAAAAGTTATTAAATAAAAAAAAGATGAGCAAGTTTATGATTTGTAAGCATATCTTTAATGAGAATGGGAGAGTGATCAGATATTAGAGAATTAGAAAATTTGGCCTTGTTGGAATGGAACTGGGATAGCCAGTGGAAGTTAATTAGAGCATGATTTAGCTTCTTTCAAATTTGATGTTGCCCCTTGCTGTTTGATATTCTAGGTAAAGAATTCACTAACGTCTGTGAGGTTTGAAACTCTAATATCCCTATTGCACACCCTGAAGTCTGCACAGGTTTGTACTTAAGAGGCACCACCCTCAGCCTCATGTATCTAAAGAATATAATTGAAATAACCAATGATGATCTAAGGAGTTTGAATACTACCCACTATTTTCTTGATAACACCTTATTTATACATATTTTACACATATTTTTATAATAACTATCTAATGTTTGAGGGATATTTTCACATAATTTAAGTGAATATTTGGTTTATTTATGAAAAAATGCTACTGAAGTTATTTTAGATGATTCTTTGTGTTTTGTAGGACTTGGTAACCATTCTGAGGAAACTTTGGAATTAGAAGAGGTGTTGATTCAATTTAAGGACTTAGAATATTATGTTATGAAGCTTCACATCAATTTTCAAGTAAATATGACAAGCCATAAAGGATATATCAAGAGAAGAACAAGATAAGCTCCAATAAGCACCAACTTTGGTAAAGGTGATTTTGAGGATGAATTAGATGCAATTCCCATGCTTACATTGGTATGAAATTTTATGGGATGCAAGATTATCATGTTTAGAGCTTACATATCAAATTCCATGGCCTTTGGAGGTGTATGGAAGAAGTTAGAGTAAAAAGAGCGAGTTAAGGGAGAAGTTGTCAGGAGACCCATAGCTAGGAGACCAAAACCCATTACTTGGAAGCTTGGCTATGATATCTGCGAAGTTAGAGTAAAAAGAGCAAGTTAATTTAAAAGCTATCAAGAGACCCACAACCATGAGCTTGAGACCCATGGCTTTAAAGCTTGGCTGTGATATCTGGATAGTAGATATCATGGCCAAAACCCATGGTTGTGAGTCTTGGCTAAGGGTCATCAGTGAAGGGCTTTGAAAATAACCCTTTTAGGGTTATTTTCGGGCTCTCTTTCCTCTAAACATCTTAAGGAGCCATCCAAGAAAGGTTTTAAGATCTTTCGCCATCTCCAAAGGGTTTCTACTTAATTTTGAAGGAGAAAAGGGATTCCAACACAAGAATTGAAGACTAAAGACAAGGAAATATTAACCATCATTGAAGAGTCAAAGATCAAGATTGAATCATCATGAACATTTCTTTTTTTTTCTCTTTATTGATTGTTCTCGTGAATCAAACTATAATTAGGATCTAATTTTTCTCATTAGGATTTGTATTTTTGTGAACTCTAGGATGTAGTATTTATTATTTGTTCTTGACTTATGCTTGAATTTTCATATTTTATATTAGGATTATTTATAAATTTTAATGATATTGTTTATCAAATGTTATGTGAACGTAAACATTGATAACATAGTTAGGGCAATTAGCTGAACTAATTGCAGAATAAGAGCGAGCAATTATGCCACTAGTACAAAAGTGAAGCCAAAGGAGCAAGATCAGGATGACTTCACAACAAGTGAGGGGGATCTCACTATTAAGGTGGATGAAGATGAGAAAGTAGAAAGTTTTATTGACGTTCCAATTTCTATGGGAGAAAAATAGGTACCTTTGTGCTTTAATTTTGTTGGTATAATGATTTCTAATTGGAGGCAGGAGATTGAATATCAAGTCCTATTCCTAAGGTACCTCACACATTCCAAGAGAGGTGAAGAGAGGCATCAATTGGTAGGTGTTGCATGTTAGGTATTTTTTATAAACCATTTTGTTTTTGAGGATATTAATTGAAGGTATGGTTTAAAAAAGAGAATAATCTTTTTCTAGCAATAATGTCCAGCTAAAAGACCTTTAAAAAGCACTTGGTGGGAGGTAATCCGCTAATTATTTTATGCATCTTAGTTTACTTTTATTTTCTTTCTTCCTTTTATTTGTCTTTAACTAATTCCTTTTAGTTGTTGTTTTTACACCCTTTTAAGTTTTGTTTTCCTTATTTTCCTTATTTTTATTTTTTCTTTTGGTTCTTTTTTTCTAATTTATTTCTGGGTACATTAGGAAACTTTAGTTAGTTTACACTAATGTTAATTAAAAAAAAACCCCAGAAACCCATGGGCAAGACCTATGCCCATGGGTCCTGCCCATAGGAGACTCAAGTTAGTGTGTTTAAACACACTAAACTCAATAGCCCCCTCCTCTTTCATTCTTCATTTTTTCTCTCCTTTCTCTCATTATTTCACTTCTCCCATCCATCATATACCCTCTCTATACTAAATCCACTCCTCCATTCCTCCACTCATCAATTTGATGTTTTAAGTCAATCATTTTCATTAAATCAACAAGGTAATAATCTCCCCTCACTTTTTCTTTTGGTTTTTATGGAATAAGTTAGGGTTTTGTTTTTAAATTA